>PVKP010038183.1:0-21065 GCA_004027715.1 Plecturocebus donacophilus
TCACGGATTTCTCGTATTGTGTTTTTCAGCTCCATTAATTCGTTTATGTTCTTCTCTAAATTGTCCATTCTTGTTAGCATTTCGTCAAACCTTTTTTCAAAGTTATTAGTTTCTTTGCATTGGTTTAGAACATATTCTTTTAGCTCACAGAAGTTTCTTATTATCCACCTTCTGAAGCCTAATTCTGATGATTCTTCACTCTTGTTTTCCATCAAGCCTTGTTCCGTTACTGATGAGGAACTAGCATCCTCTGTAGAAGGAGAGACTTTCTGATTTTGAGTGTTCTCAGTTTTTTTACGGTGGCTTCTTGGCATCTTTATGGTTTTATCCATCTGTCGTCTTTGTAATTACCAACTTTCGAATTAGGTCTCTGAGTGGACGTCCAGCTTGTTGATTCCCAGCTCCAGAATCTATGTAATTTTCACTGCAGTGACCCGCAATGCTGGCTAAAACAGCAGCGTTGAAATTTGTGGTGCTTTTCTGCCCAGGGGTCTCCGGTCTGGCTTCTCAGCCCCTTTTTCAGTCAGCTGGATGGACTGCTCTGCCTTCACAGAGCTCCAAACATCATCCAAAAGGAGACTCAGTCCCGTTTACTCCGCACCAAGAGCCGCTGAGCCGAGGCGCCGGCAAAAAAGCCACGCCAGCCAAAAGGGTCACGCTGGTGACCTATGGGGCTCCTCCACTGAGAATGTCCTGGTCCGTGGGCAGCAAAAATTTATCGGTAAGTGTGGCGACCACTGGCTCTCTGCGCTTTTACTGGGAGCGGCAATCCTGAGCTGCTAATGTTTGGCCATCTTGGATCTCTCTCCTGTATTTCTTGAGCATTTACTTTCCTTTTGAGTCTTAACTATTCCTTTTTGTGATTATGTAATTTTTGAAAGTCTTCCTAGAAGCTCCTATATAATACAAGAAATTTCACATGGTCTGACATAAATGTAATATTTAATAAATAATCATTTATTGATAAAACTGGTGGGAAAACACCAAGAATGTTTATAAAATAGGGGTTAAAGATGTAGAAGTGCCCATCTTTGGCAATTTATAAAAGTGGGGTTAAAGACATGAAGTGCCATAGTTAATTGTTGAGCTATGTTCATTGTTGAGCTGCCTTCATGTTGAGACAGTTGAGAGGGCACTTATGTTTACCCTAAGAGTCACAAAAGTGAAAACCTCTATATCTGGTTTTCCCAGTTGCAGGTGATGTTTGACAAGATGAAAAACAGTTTCCAGAGGCCTGTAATGCAAAACTAGCTTAGTATTTAATTCAGCACTCCATAAACAATCTTGGATCAGTCTGGAGGAATTTTAACATTGCAATTACAATCATTCACTCTGTTTTTACATTTTATGCTTCTTCAGGGTCTGCAAACTCCCCAGAGGAAAGTTTGGATTTTGCTAAAATTCTCAGTCTCATAATGTCCTGAAAATAGTTGAGTAAAACAGGTTTAATCCTGAGTATTGGTTCTTTTACTAGAACTTTATAAGGAATGCAAGGTAATGGTATGGTTGTCTCTTAGTTACAACTTGATTTGGAAGAAGAGCAGTATCCTTAGTCTTAAATTTCTTACTTGGCTACACATAATCTTTAACTGTTTTAATTTTTTTTTTTTTTGAGACAGAATCTTTCTCTGTTACACAGGCTGAAGTATGGCAGCTCAGTCTTGGCTCACAACAACTTCTGCCTCCTGGGTTCAAGCAATTCTTCTGCCTCAGCCTCTGAAGTAGCTGGGATTACAGGCATCTACCACCATGCCCCACTAATTTTTATTAAAAATGGGGTTTCACCATGTTGGCCAGGCTGGTCTTGAACTCCTGACCTGATGTGATCCACCTGCCTCAGCCTCCCAAAGTGCTGAAATTACAAGCATGACCAACCACACCCAGACAAAAATTTTTTAATATCTGCAAAGGACCAAGCTTTTCTAAATCAGGGGAAAGTAGAAAAACTTTTTCTGTAAAAGGCTTCAAAGTAAATATTTTTAGTATTGAGGACCACCCAAGGTGAGAACTTCTATGATGAGAACTTTGAATGTGGCGGCTAAAAAGCCAATCCTGGTGTTTCATCCTGCTCACTCATCTGAACTTTGTCTCTCCCCTAAGTCCACTCTCATGTTCATGCATGGCGTTGTCTTTGCCTCCTCTTCCCACTCAGCCTCTCTGACCAGAGTCTGGGGATGCAGGAAACATTACATAGCCTTCTACATGGAGCAAATTCTCCTAGCCACGTGGAACCATGTGAAGATCCCTTGAATCAGGAGATTATGATGCTTTGTGTGTAGCTGGTACAGAGTAGAATCTGAATGCTGTCTTGTCGTAACCATGAAAAATAGGGACAATAAAGGCAGTGCTTTTAAAAGAGTCTGGTCGATATATGGAGCTTGATGGTAGTTAGATATGAATATTTAGGGCAGAAGTGGGGAGTAGAAAAAGGAGATTCCCTTTTTAGATAATTTCTCAATATTGACAGATAGTAACACAATAGCTGGAGAACACAAAGAGAAAGCCCTTGGTCTCTGAACCCACTCCCTAGATCTTCTAATCTTCTGTCACTATTCACTTTGTGACCATTGGTAAATACTTAACTTCTTTTTTGCTTCAATTTCCCTATGTGTAAAGTGGGGTAATAATAATGTATACCTGTAAGACAACACATATAAGGTGCTCAGGAAAATATGCGACATAAAGTTAGTACTAAATAAATGTCAGCTATGGTATTATGCTTTCTGAAGCATCTTAATGACCGACTTGCCTCCATGTTACAATCCTGAGGTTAGTAGACTGGGGACTGTCCTGGCCATTCTGCAGGTGAGACACTGATGGGTCCAAAAGTTTGTGGTTGGAATTTCAGGATTGGGATTTAACTGTCCAGGTTCTGATTAGAATTTTCTCTCCATATCATTCTTTTGTTTTCCAGGGAGTGAGAGAAGCCTGTGATATGTCTGCCTTCAATGGTAAAGGGCACATGCATCTGGCCAAGAGAGAGATTTTCAAGGAAAGGTTTTCAGGGAGATAAGACCCTCAAGTTTACACAGATCAGACCCTCAAGTTTACACAGATCAGATCCTCAAGTTTACACAGCTGGTAGCGTCACTTGTTAAGAATTAAGAGGACATTACTAGGGAGTTTAGCAGGGGAATTTTCCAGCTAACCTCCACATTGCTGGGTACAGCCTGTTTCTGTAGACCTTATTTATGTATCCAACAAATACCAATGATTTTCTCTAGAGAGAGCTGGGGAGAAAATCTAGGAATGCAAATGGACTTGCAATCTGTCAATTCCTGAATTCCTGGGGAAGACCCTCACTTGCTTCCCCATCGTTGATACTAAAGGCAGGCATGTGGATTCCACTCAGTTGCTGGAGTGTGGAGACTCAGGGTTCACTGTGTCCAGGCCAAGGTCTATGGATAAGGGAAGTAAATTAAGGAAGTTCGATTATGCCACCTCAGAAAGAGGCTCTCTGCTGAGTGGGGAGGAAACAGAAAGTTGTATCACGCAAGGTTGCTCCTTTCACAGAATTCCAGGGTCTCCCTGGTTGGGTCCCAGCACCTTGTTGCATTGGCATATCCTTTATCACTTGGTTTAGGCTGCCCCTAACTATCCTGTAATTCCGTTTTGTTATGAGAACAGCCTACCTTTAGTGTTTCTGATCTTTTCATCAGATTAGATGATCCCCACAGCTTCAGTCCCATGCTTGTCACCTTATTAGGAAATATACACTCCACCAGTTCTTCAAGAACTCCATCTTCCTAGAACTTAATGACTCTTCCTGACTTTTCCAAATCATGTCTTACATGACAAAGCCTGGTGTAAATTATTCTCTGTGCTGAGAGTTACCTTCAATGCCAAGCATGCTACAAATATCCCACTGGAGATTTTTATTTTTTTCTTTTAATGGAAGCTCCTTGCTGCTCTGTCAAGAGGATGATGTGCATGCTGGCCCCTGCACTGGCCTGAAGGTTATTTGCCTTCTCCAGGAATTGTTTTGAACACTACAGCCTCAGATACTCGATTGATTAGTTCAGTTAAAGCCCAACTCAAATTAGATTTGAAGTCCTGCCTTCAGTCCCCAAGTGGAAAAAAATGTGCTTTATTCCATGGTCATGGCCACTATCTGTAGGCCTGCCCCAACTCTATGTCTGTCTGAAACTTCTTTTTCCACTCCTCAGTTCCTCAAATTCTGAAAACATGAGCTCTTTGACTTCCACCTGTAGGAGCAATCATGCATCAGGTTTCAGGACTATATCCTTTCCTGGTCAAGAGGATTTAGAGAGCCCTAGGTGATTAGCATATTGATGCTAAGAACCCTTACCACTACCTCTCTCCCCTTTGTACACCACTTCTAGGAACATCTTTGGCTTAATTTTTCAAGCCTGAGAACCGAGCTTCTGTTTTATCTCCAGTTTTTGTTTTGTGCATGGCCCCCAGTGGAGAGAGAATGGCTTTGGAATCACAGAAACGTTATTCAAATCCCGAGCCTACCACTTATCAGTTTTATCACTTTGAGAAGTATAACGGTTAATTTTATGTGTCAACTTGACTTAGTTGAGAGGTGCCCAGATAGCTGGTAAGACATTATTTCTGGATGTGTTGGTGAGGATGTTTCTGGAAGAGGTTAACATTTGGAGAGGTAGACAGACTAAAGAAGAATCGTCCTCAGCAATGCAAATAGATATCCGTCAATTTGTGGAGAATAAAAAGGTGGAGGAAGGGTGAACTTGCTCCCATCTCGTTTTGCCCTCAGAGGTTAGTGTTCCTGGTTTTGGACCTTTCCACTCACTGTGACTTACGTGATTGGCTCCTGGTTCTCAGAGTGTAGGGTTTGATCGAACTGTACTAGGGGAGTTTCTTAGCCTCCAGCTTGCAGATAATGAGATTTCTCCGCTTCTATAATTACATAATTGTGTGTGGAAATCCCTCACAATAAATCTTTATTATTTAATTCTCCTCTATTCTATTCTTCTCTATTCTAGTCTCTTTTCTGTTCTGTTCTATCCTATCCTACCCAACCCTACCCTACTCATTCTATTCTATTTATTCTATGCTATTCCATTCTATTCTATTCCATTCTATTCCATTCTATTCTATTCTATTCTATTCTATTCTATTCTATTCTATTCTATTCTATTCCATTCTATTCCATTCTATTCTATGCTATTCCATTTCATTCCATACCATTCCATTCCATTCTCTATTCTGTTCTATCCTACCCTACCCTATTCTATTCTATTTTCTATTCTATTCTATTCTATTCTATTCTATTCTATTCTATTCTATTCTTTCTATTATGTTCTTTCTATTCTATTCTCCTCTCCACTCTACTCCATTCCACTCATTCTATTCTATTTTCTATTCTCTGTTCTGTTCTACCCTACCCTACCCTAGCCTATTCTATTCTACTCTACTCTCTATTCTTTTCTATTCTTCTATTCTCTATTCTATTCTATTCTATTCTATACCATTCTATTATATTCTTCTCCTATTCTATTCTTTCTATTCTGTTCTACTCTCTTCTATTTTCTATTCTATTCTATTCTTTCTATTCTATTCATTCTGTTTCTCTGGAGAAACTAATGCAGGCACATTCTTTGGCTTCTCTGAACCTCATTTGCTTTCTCTGTTAAGAATAGTTTAAATGGTTTGAAGTACTGTCTTGTAGTATTATGAAAAGTAAATTCAATACATTATAAAGAGTGCCTTCTAAAAATTAGATGTTTACTGAATGTCAGTTTTCTTCCTCTTACCTTTCTCTTACCTGAAGTGCTATCCCCGGGGCCAGCCACAGTTGCATATTTTGATGACAGTTGTCTGCTTGACTCTACATATTACTCTCATCCTAAGCTGACACAAGTTGACATTCATTTCTTATGGTGAAAGAGACTCTTTTTGCTGTGCTCTGTGTAATTGACTCTGCCGGGACCATCACGTCTCAACTCACTTTCCACCCCACTGCTTTGCTACTGTCTTTTTGTGCTGCTCCCTCCTCCAAGCAGGTTTGTTTAGTTCCATATCTTGGATTCTACCAGTCTACTTTTCTGGCATGGCCCATTCTTCTCTTGTCACAAGAGATGTGAGAAATAATTTCCTAGTCTGTAGCACTGATGACGATGGAGCAAGGTGAGGGAGAGTGTGAATGAATCAGCATTGTCCATTACCGTCCATGGAAAGCTGTTTCAAAAGCATCTAGTGAGGAAAGTGGGTCACTTGCATTGTTCCATGTATGGAAGCCAAGGAGAGAGCCCTCATCAGAAACTGAATCAGCTGGGACCTTGATCTTGGACTTCTAGCTCCAAAACTCTGAGACAACAAAGGTTTCTTGTTTCAACCACCCAGTCTGTGGTTATTTTGTTGTGGCAGCCTGATCAGACTAACAAAGTTCTGTATACATTGGATCATATTTCAGTTGTACAAGGAGACTTACCCATTTAGAGTGCAGCTGCTTCTTTCCACAAGCTATCAATTAAAAAAAAAATAGGGCCCCAAGTTGACCTTATTTAGAATGTGAAATTTTACAATGATGTCTTTTCTTAAACAGGGTATATGTCATTGAACTCTCCTGGGGAAGTTTTTCTGAATACATGAGGTCCCCTGTTTGAATATATCTTGATGAAACATCATTATAGATTCCATTCTTTCATCAGACAGTCATCTCTTAAACTACGCATCCTGGGAAATGTTTCAATTATTTCTTCCCCAAAGGTTCTGTCTCATTATGGCTTCGACAGCCAGGTGCTGTACGTAAGCTGCTAAAGACCAAAGCAAAACCTAGCACAAAAATTAGTTCTGCATCAACAAAAGCTATCTTGCTTCCAGCCTGAACCAATTATATCTACTTCACGGAATTTATTTAGGATAATTATGTCTCTGTCTAGTATGTGCATCTGTCTAGTATGTGAGGTCTTGATGACCTCAGGATGTGCTGCTCATTGCATAATTCCACTGACACATCAAGCCTGAACTCATTGACTCAAGCTTTAACTCACAGTGTTTTACTCTTTTCTCTCATTCTCTATTTTCTTTTCTCCTAGACAGTCACGTGTTCACTCCCATGACACACATTCAGGTTGTTCCTTAAGAACATTGGAGGACTTTATCTAGCCTGTTGTATAGGTAAATGTAAATAATTTATTACTGTTATGAGGTGGATACCTCTATTTAGGATATTTATCCCCAAAAACTGTTCATTCACACTCTCCCAATCAACAAGTATCAATTATTTGGTTGTTAGGACTTCCATGAGCATCAGTAAGAGTCTGCAGCCTCTTCTCCTTTCAAAACTCAGCCAACAAAGGAAGTTCAGAGTCTCAAGTTTTGTCAAGCAAATCACAGAGCCTAGAACCCTAGAGGTGCTCCAGCTCAATAGGCTCCAGATCCTGCCATTGTAAAATATAAGTAAATTTCAAGAAAGCATATAAATTGGAAAATAAATTTCTCAAGTCAGGTCCCTAAAAGATGAAATACTGACGTCAAACATCCAGCTGTTGGAGATAGATTTCATAAAAAGAAAAAAAAAACATGGAAACACATGATTCAAAATAGCCATAGTTATTAAATGGAGTAAATTTAGACCTGTGGAAAACTGAACTCTTTTTTCCCAATTTTTATCATTTTATTGAAAACTTGGTCATTGTCTTAGCATGGAGCCTTCAGTCATGTGGAAACTCGTGATCTGGTTCAAAATCACGTTTGGTACTGCAAGGGGAAAGGGATTATGCAAGGGCACTCAGCAAGTCCTGGCCAAACAGGGAATACTCATATTGCTAGAAACCCAGTCCAAGGAAATTTTGTCTGCTTTGGCTCTCCACAGCTAGTTACCCCCCACACTGGAGGTGTTCATTAGAAAGGATTCAGCTTCTTTGGGTGATGCCTGTTTAGGGTTTCAGGAATGAAGTACACGCAGTGCATATTCTCTGACAATATTCAATGTATCTTGCTATCATTTGGTCCTCACCACTGATGAAAAGTTATCTCCTATCTGTATGTCATGCAGTCGTTATAGCATCATGTTATTACTTCACTAAAAAAAGAGTTACCCTTTTTCCTTCAAATAGAAGCACCTATCTCACTTGAACTCTTAAGGCCATTTACCACTAATCTCTCCTATGTTATTTATCATCCCTCTCATTATTGTTTTTAACTAATCTTTATAATATCCACCCTTTTTCCTACAATTATCCTCAGCATTCTTCTGCTATATGAGAGCAATTTCTGACTCTGCTATTTAGTTAAAATGTATGTAGTAGGTTACTCTAGACTTCAGGCTCTGCAGGAGATGTTAGAGATAGAGCAATGAAGGTGCTTATGGTCTCTGCTATCACCAAGCTCAAGTTAAGTAGGATCTGGTGCCCTCATAAGTTGCTTTTCAGTATCATTCCTCTGATGTCCAGCAATTATTTTTTAAGTAGCATGATCTGCTCTCATTTTCTACTTATAAAAATCTCTTCCTATCTCTTTAGTTCACTGATATCTGTCTTCCACCTCAGTGTTCTACCAGGACTCTTTTTTCAGTCACCAGTTCCGTCTTAGTAGGGAGACTGAACATCACCTTTATACCTGCTGTCTTGGCATATTATTAAGAGTACTTGCTTTCATTTCAAAAGGATTCTAGCATAAATAGTAACTTATAGGATCACCTGTCTTCGTTACCAATGAGGGAGGCCCTTACTCACTCCTCAATCTCAGTAACTCTTCTGTCATATTTGCCGCAGTGGAAAATATTAGTATAGAAAACATATGGTATTTATAGAGCAATGCAGTTTTAAACCCTGACTCCTTCACTTATTCCCTATGTGACCTTTGGAAAATTTGCTTTCTACTCTATCTTTTCTTCTTCTGTATAATTGGAAACAAGTGTCTTCCTTACAGGATAAATAAAGGAATTCAAAACTGAAAGTTTCTGATATAATTGATAAGGTACCTAGCACAATTAACAGGAAAACATTCCTCAGCATCGTATGCTTCTGGAAGGACCTTGTTCAGTGGCTCTGAAGACTTGCCCGTCTTCTGTCACTGTGATACTTCTTTGTGTCCTTTTCAATCACCTGCCACTCTCACTCTTAATGCTCATCTCCTTGTCGTCAGGAGGAGATGAGGAGATAAGCATAATCTCCTTATCCCTGGCTGTGACAATTTGCTCCAGATTCATTTGCATGCATGCACATGCACATGATCTAGGAGCATTGCCAGGACAGCACATGCAATCACAGATGGATGTGGTGCCTCAGGAGCTGGTAAGAGCTTAGGGGATGTGAGTAGGAAGTGCCCAGTTATGCACTAAAGTGGAAGAAGGCTGTGCAGAAGAGGGGGAGCTTAGAGACAAGGAGACTCAGAGGTTGGCAAAGAAGAGGAAAGGCTGCCCTTTGTGTGAGAGGACTGAGGCAGGTGACAGCCATACCTTCTGCTCTATCTACTATTTACTTTCTGCCCTGAGATAAGGCTCCACACTGGGGATATTCAGGGTAGTAGTGATCAAAATAAAAATATCTTCAGAGTGTAGCCTAGATTTGGAGAAGATTAATCTTTCTTGGGTAAGAGGGAGAATATGGAGTTTGGAGTCTGGATATGTGTTCAACTCTTCTTCCACTTGTGGATTATAAGACAAGATCTAATCTCTATGGGCTTCAGTTTTCTCATATGTGCTTAGAATAAATACTTTGGAGAGAGTTTGATTGGGTTTATAGTCTGGCTTTCTTAATGGATAGCTTTGTAGCCTCAGGAGAGTTACTGAACTCTCTGAGCTTCCATTCTTCAACCATAAAATGAGGATAAAAGTGCCTCATAGGATTATCATAAGGCTGAATAAAACCATGAGTAAATGCTTGGCATGTCTCAGTATATCTTAAATTTCATTAATATTGTTGTTACCATTGTTATTATTATTTTATCATATTCCTAAATTCAGGCTCCTCATCTATAAAAGGGAACAGTAACCACTTCCTAGGGATGTTGAATGAATTTCTCCAACTACCGTTTGTAAACGCTGAGTGCATAATGGTCACTAAATAAATAACAAATTTAAAGAAGCTTCAAGTAATAAATAATGGGACTTGATTAAAAACTATTATCACGAATTATATAACATTTGTATTTCTCCTTCTCCCCTCTTCCTCCCTTTCTTTCTCCTCCTCCTCCTCCTTCCACTTCTATTTGAATTTCTGTCTCTTCCTTTTCTACGTATCCTCCTGCAACATAAACTCCACATAGCCAAGGACTGTGAATATCTTTCTGTCACTCTGTCCCAACACTTGGAACACTTTCTGGCATGTGATAGATGCCCAATGCCCATCAGTTGAATTAACAAAAGAGTGAAAAGAAGAGAGGCAGGAAAAAAAATGATCAGTGAAAATTACGGGACAAGGAGCTATAGATTTCGTGACTGGTAAATCGCTGCAGGTGAATGAATATTGCCAATTATTTGCAGTCACTGACATAAAGCCTCCTCTGTATACTTCCTGAGTCATAGTCCAGCTATCTGTCACCAAGTCACTGGTTGATACAGAGATACCACCTACTGGTGGGTTCTAGGGCCAAGGAACTAATCACATTGAATGGAAGCTGACTTTGGTAATTATGAGTCATGGTAAAATAAGTGACATTAGATTTGAACCCAGAAAAGTTTGTGAGTATTTAATGCAGGGTTAATTTGAAGGTTAATGCATGGAATACTGTAATGATCTAACATCTTATACCTATTTTGTTCATTACCATAACACATGGCTCCGAGGTCTGTCTAGGAAGCTAATTGGCCATTTGACATGAGTGATGGCAAATTCAGTTTCCTGTTTTGTGAATAGAGTGTTTGGTTGCCTGCTTTCATACTGAAGTGGCTCATGGAAGAGACCCAAGCCGTGAAAACCATGGGCTAATTAGTAGAATAAAATCCTTCTTCAGTCTGAAGAGCACAACTGGATGTGGTTAAATTAAGTTTAACGATTCACTTTTCAGCATATTAACTTCAGAAGACTTCACATCGCATCCAACTATAGCCCCCTGGTCTTCAAAATCACTCATCATGCTTTAAAAATTAAACAAAAAATGATAAAATTAGGCCACAGAATACATTAAGCTCATTTTTTAATAGAACTATATGGAAATGCAAATTTTATTGAGTCTTTTGGCCCTCGGAAGAGCCTTGTCCCTGGAAATGAGGATTTATTGAAAAAGTCGTAAAAATGCCACTGGATGTCTTTCCAGTCTTCTTTCTCCCCTAGTGTGCACAGCCTTGGCTGCCTGTGACTACGGCTCCCATGCACTGATCTGGGTCTTTAAATTCAGATCTTAGATCCTTTTTTTAAAAAAAACAGGAAATAATTGTATAAAATGTCTACATTTTCTAGAATGTAGTCAGTTGATGATATGGTTTGGTTGCATCCTCACCCAAATCTTATCTTGAATTGTAGCTCCCATAATTCCCACATGTTTTGGGAGAGATCCAAACTCTCCCAAAGAGAGCTTCAATTAAGAGCTTTCAATTATGAAACAATTGAATCATAGTGATGGTTTCCATACTGTTCTAGTCATGGTGAATAAGTCTCATGAGAGATCTGATGGTTTTGAAAGGGAAAACTCCTTTCACTTGGTTCTCATTCTCTCTTGTCTGCTGCCATGTAAGATGTGCCTTTTGCTTTCCACCATGATTGTGAGGCCTGCCCAGCCTCATGGAACTGTGAGTCCATTAAGCCTCTTTTCTTTTAAATAACCCAGTCCTGGGTATGTCTTTATCAGCAGCATGAAAACAGACTAATACAGTTGAAGTTGTTTTTGTTGTATTTTTTTCAAACTCTGATAGTGCCTAGTTCTTTTTAACTTTATTTATCCATAAGATAGATATCTGTCAGATGATGTTCAAAGAACTAAGAAGATGGGATGGACATAAGAGATGTGGTTCCTCTTTTCATGGAGCTGATTGAGGATGTTTCTGGGCATTTCTGCACCTCTCTGCCCTCACATTTTAATTGCTACTCTTTCTCCTTTTCTACCTTGTCTGGCTTTTCTCAATTCTTCTTTCCTCTCTCTGTCATCTTAATGAGAAGTTAATGGGGCTCTATAAATAAACATCTGTGTCTGTGGAAAAATATCCTAACATATCTACTATATCTACTTGCACAGCTGTTAAAAGACCTAACTCCCTGCAAAGAAGCCAACATGGGACATCCTCAGAAGAAGCAGAAATGTTATCATGGGGCTAGATAGGAGGGAAGCTTAAAGAAGAGAAGTATAAGGAGTACAAACTGTACCCTGCATATGGTAGCTTCTCAATATATGTTTGGTGAAATGAAGCTGGTTTAGAAGGCAAGAGGAGATTCACAGTTGGTTGCCACCCAGAAGATGTCTGAGGTATATGATACACATGCAATTAATGCCACAAAGCCCATAAAAACCCTAGAAGAAAACCTAGACAACACCATTCATGACATAGGCATAGGCAAGGACTTCATGACTAAAACACCAAAAGCATTGGCAACAAAAGCCAAAATAGACAAATAGGATCTAATTAAACTCCAGAGCTTCTGCACAGCAAAAGAAATCATCATTAGAGTGAACCAGCAACCAACAAAATGGGAAAAAACTTTTGCAATCTACCCAACTGACAAAGGGCTAATATCCAGAAGCTACAAAAAACTAAAACAGATGTACAAGGAAAAAACAAACCCATTCAAAAGTGGGCAAAGGATATGAACTGACACTTTTTTCAAAAGAAGACATATATGAGGCCAAAAAACATATGAAAAAATGCTCATCATCACTGGTCATTAGAGAAATGCAAATCAAAACCACATTGACATACCATCTCAAGCCACTTAGAATTGCGATCATTAAAAAATCTGGAGACAACAGATGCTGGACAGGATGTGGAGAAATAGGAACACTTTTACATTATTGGTGGGAGTGTAAATCAGTTCAACCATTGTGGAAGAGAGTGTGGTGATTCCTCAAGAATCTAGAAATAGAAATTCCATTTGACCCAGCAATCCCATTACTGGGTATATATCCAAAGGATTATAAATTATTCTATTATAAAGACACGTGTACACATATGTTCATTGTGGCACAGTTTACAATAGCAAAGACCTGGAACCAACCCAAATGCCCATCGATGATAGACTGGACAGGGAAAATGTGGCACATATATACCATGGAATACTATGCAGCCATAAAAATCGATGAGCTTGTGTCCTTTGTACGGACATGAATGAAGCTGGAAACCATCATTCTCAGCAAACTGACACAAGAACAGAAAATCAAACACTGCATGTTCTCATTCATAGGCAGGTGTTGAACAATAAGAACACATGGACACAGGGAGGAGAGCATCACACACTGGGCTCTGTTGGGGAGGACTAGGGGAGGACAGTGGCAGGTATGGAGTTGGGGAGGGATAACGTGGGGAGAAATGCCAGATATAGGTGATGGGGATGGAGGCAGCAAACCGCATTGCCATGTATGTACCTATGCAACAATCCTGCATGTTCTTCACATGTACCCCAGAACCTAAACTGCAATCAAATATATATAAAAAGAAATTTTAAAAAATGCCAAAAGCCAATGTTCTGCCTTATACCATGCCTTGGTGCTTTCGGAGATGGGCTAAATGGCTATGATACTGATGTTGATGGTCGTTTATCATGTGTGATGGTTAATATTGAGTGTCAACTTGATTGGATTGAAGGATGCAATACTGATCCTAGGTGTGTCTGTGATCGTGTTGCCGAAGGAGATTACCATTTGGGTCAGTGGGCTGGGGAAGGCAGTCCCATCCTTAATCAGGTGGACACCATCTAATCAGCCTCCAGTGAATATAAAGCAGGCAGAAAAATGTGAAGCAATGAGATGGGCCTAGCCTCCCAGCCTACATCTGTCTCCTGTGCTAAATGCTTCCTGCCCTAGAACCCAGACTCTAAGTTCTTCAGTTTTGGGACTCAGACTCGCTCTCCTTGCTCCTCAGCTTGCAGACAGCCTATTATGGGATCTTGTGATCCTGTAAGTTAATACTTAATAAACTCATATATATATATGAGTTTATATATGAGTTTATTAAGTATATATGTATATCCTATTAGTTCTATCCCTCTAAGAGAACTCTGACTAATACATATTTTGGTATCAGGAGTGGAGTTCAGAACAGGAGAAGGCTCTGCAACAGGTCAAGATTGCTATGCAAGTTGCTCTGCTACTTGGGTCATATGACTCAGCAGATCCAGTGGTACTTGAGGTGTCAGTAGCAGATAGGGATGCTGTGTGGAGCCTTTGACAGGCCACCATAGGTGAATCACAGTGGAGGCCTCTAGAATTTTGGAGTAAGGCCCTGACATCTTCTGCAGATAACTACTCTCCTTTTGAGAGCCAGCTCTTGGCTCACTACTAGGCTTTGGTGGAAACTGCACGTTTGACTGACTATGGGTCAAGTCACCATGCGACCTGACGTGCCTATCATGAACTACATGTTTTCTGACCTATCTAGCCATAAAGTGGACGATGCATAGCAGCATTCCATCATCAAATGGAAGTAATATATACATGATCGGGTTCAAGCAGGTCCTGGAGGCACAACTAAGCACATGAGGAAGTGACTCAAATGCCCATGTCTCCATTCCTGCCACAGTCCCTTCTCTTCCCCAGCCTCCACCATGGCCTCCTGGGGAATTCCCTATGATCAGTTGACAGAAGAAGAGAAGACTAGGGCCTGGAGATGGTTCTGCACAACATGCAGGCACCACCCGAAAGTGGACAGTTGCAGCACCACAGCCCCTTTCTAGGACATCCCTGAAGGACAGCGGTGAAGGGAAATCTTCCCAGTGGACAGACTTCAAGCAGTGCACCTGGTTGTGTATTTTGCATGGAAGGAGAGAAATGGCCAGACGTATGATTATACACTGATTGATGGGCTGTAGCCAATGGTTTGGCTGGATGGTCAGGGACTTGGAAGAAGCATAATTGGAAAATAGGTGACAAAGAAATTTGGGGAAGACGTATGTGGATGGCCCTCTCTGAGTGGTCAAAAATTGTGAAGATATTGGTATTCCATGTGAGTCCTCACCAATTGGTGACCTCAGTGGAGGAGGAGTTTAATAATCAAGTGGATGTGATGACCCATTCTGTCGACACCACTCAGCCTCTTTCCCCAGCCACCCCAGTTTGCCAGCAGCAGTGACCAACCTTGAGCCCTCAGTATGACACCATTCCTCAGGGTGATCAGCCAGGTACCTGGCAGCAGGTTAATTATATTTGACCTCTTCTATCATGGAAAGGGCAACAATTTGTCCTCACTGGAATAGATACTTACACCAGATATGGGTTCACCTATCCTGCATGCAATGCTTCTGCCAAGTCTACCATCTGTGGACTCATGACATGCCTTATCCACCATCATGGTATTCCACACAGCATTGCCTCTGACCAAGGCACTCACTTTACAGCTAAAGAATTGTCGCAGTGGGCTCTTAAATGCATATGGAATTCACTGGTCTTACCATGTTCCCCATCATCCTGAAGCAGCTAGATCAATAGAATGGTAGAATTGCCTTTTGAACTCACAATTACAATGCCAGCTAGGTGACAATACTTTGCAGGGCTGGAGCAAAGTTTTCCAGAAGGACATGTAGGCTCTGCATCAAATCCAACATATAATACTGTTTCTCCCATAGCCAGGATTCACAGGTCTTGGAATCAAGGGGTGGAAGTGGAAGTGATACCACTCACCATCACCCTTAGTGATCCACGAGCAAAATTTTGCTTTCTGTTCTCACAGCATTACGTTCTGCAGGCCTAGAGGTCTTAGTTTCAGAGGGAGGAATGCTGCCACTAGGAGCCACAACAATGAATCCATTAAACTGGAAGTTAAGGTTGCCACCTGGGCACTTTGGGCTCCTCCTACCTTTAAGTCAACAGTCGAAGAATGAAGTTACAGTGTTTGGTGATTGACCCAGACTATCAAGATAAAAACAGTGTGCTACCCCACAACTGAAGCAAGGAAGAGAATGCGTGGAATATAGATCCATTAGAGCATCTCTTAGTATTACCATGCCCTGCGATTAAGGTCAATGGGAAACTACAACAGCGCAACCAGGCAGGATTACAAATGATCCCGACCCCTCAGGAATGAAGGTTTGAGTCACTTCACCAGGAAAAAACCCACAACCTGCTGAGGTACTTGCTGAAGGCAAAGGGAATACAGGGACAGTAAGATAAGGTAGTCATCAATACCAGCTAGAACCACATGACCAGCTGCAGAAACGAGGACTGTAATTGTCATGAGTATTTCCTCCTTCTTTTGTTAAAAATGTTTGTGCATGGATACGCTTGTACTAAGAAAATATCTTCATTGTTTTCCTTTTCTTTCATCATGTGACATAAGATTTATTGACTTCATATCAGCATTTAAGTATTGTTAATTTTATGTAATAGTATTTGGGTTGGGGATTGGTGCATATCCAGTTGTACCAAGGAGAGTTTTATGATGTCAGGGGTAATTACGACATTGTCATTATTTGAGGATTATGTAGGATCTCAGAAGATATGTGTGGGTTCAAGTTGATAAGGGGTGGGCTTTTGATGATTAATATTGAATGTCAACTTTATTGAATTAAAGGATGCAATATTGATCCTGGGTGTATCTGTGAGGGTGTGGCCAAAGGAGATTGACATTTGAGTCAGTGGGCTGGGGAAGGCAGAGCCACCCAGGTGGATACCATCTAATCAGTTGCCAGCAAATATAAAGCAGGCAGAAAAACGTGAAGCAACGAGACAGGCTTAGTTTCCCAGCCTGCATTGTTCTCCGGTGCTGGATGCTTCCTGCTCTGGGTCATCAGACCCCAAGTTCTTCAGTTTTGGAACTCAGACTGGCTCTCCTTGCTCCTCAGCCTGCAGACAGCCTATTGTGGGACCTTGTGATCATGTAAGTTAATACTTAATAAATTCCCCTTAATATATGTGTGTGTATATATATATATATATATCTCCCATTAGTTCCGTCCCTCTAAGAGAACCCTGACTAATATATCATGATTCAGTTAAAATGTTCTGTATGGGGGCTCAAGAGGTCTGGGTTAAAGCCCAGGTTTCTCACCAACTCATTGAGAGACTTGAGCAAATCAAAGCACTTCTCTGTCCATGTTATGTCCTCTCTCAAAGGGGAATAATAAAAAGTGGATTCATCACAGGGAAATGTGGTAAGAAAGAAGAGGCACAGGTGTGGAAATAAGAGAAAGTACTAAAATCTGCAGTCAATACCTAAGAGGAGACACCTTATACTTAGGCTTGTAGTACTAACAAAAACAAAAAATTTGGTATTGAGTAGGAAAAATATCCTTCCAGACTGTGTACTTTTTCTTAACTCTTGAACTCAAAACCACATTTATTTTTCTCCTCTCACACTGCCCCCTCTTTGTCTTCAACTTCCTCCCCCTCTCTGGTGCCCCAGTTTTATTTCTGGGTGTGTAATTGCCCCTTCCTTAAAACTTCTGTGGGAGATGCATCAAATCCTTCTTTGGGGGAGAACACGTTGTTTGGTCAGTAGAAACGCTGTCACTGGCAGTCTCGAGCTGCTAGCTCCTCCACCGTCAGCCTCAGCTGTAGTGAGCTGCATGTTCTCCAACAATGGCACATCTTGACTGCTTGATCTTGTTGGGGATAGCAAAGAGCTCTGGGCGAAACTCAGATAGGTTATATACCCTTAGTGCTCTCTTTGGGGTGACAGTTTGTGAAGCCTGAATCACTGTTCAGATGTTCTTTCTGCTTTAATCAGCTTTCAAAACCTCTCTTTCACAGGTGTTGACACCTAAAAAATATTATTCAAGCCCAATTCCATCTTAGGGTCTGCTTTTAGCATATTCAACCTGCAACACCTGCAATATACACAGTCTCTATTAACTTTGACTTGCTGGTAATAGGATCGTCATTATATGCCTCGTGCACTCATCTGCCCCCTCCTTAGGGTACAGACTTGCTTACCTAAAAGATCATTTTGCAGGCTTTGATTTTGTCTGCTAGAATGAATGAATGAACCTTCACTAAAACCAGAAAATGGATCATTTACTGCCTGTTTCAGATTTACATGATAAAATAAAAGCTGGCAGGGACTTTTTTTTAAAGGATCACATAATCCCTGTGGTCAGTGTTGTCATCAGGTCAGAGTTTATTATGCTCCAAAGAGCAAGAATGGAGGCTACAAAGGCAAAGAAAGGAGCAAAGTCTAAGAAAATCCAACAAGCATTTTTTGAAAATCATTATCAACATAACCGAAATCTGCTCACAAGGAGGCATGTGGTTCAGACGCAGGTGCCGATGTGGGGAAAGGTGTCTGTTTCATTCCCTGACTCCTTTCGCTGGGGTTCCAGACTTCCTAAAAAGAAGAGAGGGTGATTGCCGGAATAGGAGATTCGGAGATCAGGAGAAGCAGTTGTGGAAAACCATTTGCCTTCTCAGCCTCATTTCTTTCATCTGTGTGAGTGAGAGAGCGGTTAAGACCAGTGAAACTGCTTGAGATAACTCCTACATCTACTTCCTCTGACTCTAAAACTGACTTTTTATTGTGTATAGAATTGTACTATAATGATCCCTCTACCATTATTCATATGAGGGGAAGGGAGGGAAGGGGAAGAAGTGAGAAAGGGAGAGGAAGAAAATGTTGTGTTTAATCTTTATTCCTATGATAATATATATGTGTGCGTAAAGATATATAGACACACACACATAGAGAATAAGCAGACATTATAATAGAAAAATCTGTTGTCCTGTCTTTCAAATATAGGAGAGAAGAGACTGTATTAGTTGTCAGTTGATGAGTTTGAAGGGAATGATGCCTCAGGCAAATATCAGACACAAGGAAAGACACAATGGACCAGAATCACCCTTGCTTGAATAAGATCCTTCCCCCTCCCTATTCTGCCCCATCTCCTTTTCACTCCTCCTCCTCCTCATCCCCCTTCTCCAGTTTGTAACATCAGAGGACTGGATTCTACCACAGGTGGAAGGCTTTATGGCTCCACAGGCTTATATAACTAGCCCAATCTTCTCCCTGATTTTAATATACTTCAACCTTGGCAGAAAACATCTTGACTAGCTCATTCTCCCTTCTGAACATATGTCGGCTCTTTACTATAAAAACAACCACAGCAGTTCTTACCAGGATCTCCCAGGGAAACCCAAAGAGAACTGGAACTTGTCTCAGAAATCACCATCAGAATACCAAAGAAAAGCTCCAGGAGTAGTTTTGAGAATCTTTTTTTGTGTGTGGCACTTAGCCAGACTTCCCTGGTTAAAAGCGCAGGGAGCTCTGTCTTTGAATGCCAGTGTCTTGTGATCCATGTTGACCATCCTACACAGAGGCCTGTGGCGTGGTCCATTTCTAATGTAAACATGTTCCTGGCCACTAGGACAGATCATCAGCTGGGCCAGGGAGAGTGTGGCCGTCCCTGTTCAATAAAACAATTCTGCCTAACTTGCTCTACTCAGTGCACAACCATTAATAGCAAGTGATATAGAACATTTGGAGAAGCAGAGAGGGCTGAGGATGACCAGAGATCAGTCTGAAGCTCAGGCCACTCTAGGCTGCACCCAGCCCTGCAGCAAACTTAGAAGACCAGAGTGGTGCCATGCCTCAGCCCTGCCCTGCACATGAGCATGCCAGGGTGGAGCAGTGGGGTGCACTTCAGTAAAGGGCATCCCTGGTTGAAGTTCATTCTACTGACCTAAAGGGAAGCCAGGCCTTGTCTGCACAGGACACAGGATCTCCATCTTCTGCAGGCTCCCTGTCCCTTTTGTGTTTGATCAATGCAGGCAGGGAGGTAGGGACAGAGGACTGAGGGTCTCAGCAACGATGTTACAGGAAACACCTAGATATCGCCTGTGAGAACACACAAGAAGCCAGGTGGAACTGGCCAAGTCTTAAATGTCCATGGATTTTTAATGGAGCTACTTTGTCCTTATTCAATGCAAGTGTTTCTGGATAGGGGTGACTCTCCTTTGCGGTTCAGTGACCCAGGCTTCTTCCCTCCTGAGGTCCTGCCATCTTCAGCTTGTGGACCCCACAGTTGCCCTGGGACAGTCTCCAATCACCAAGTTATTTTCAGTAGTGTGTTGAACTCTTTTCTATATAAAAATAGTATATAATTGAAGTTGGCTGGAGAACACATATTCCTTGCAATCCCACGCTGTTTTTATTTGATATATATGTGATGAAATATATTTGTGTATCATGTTCAGTAAAACCATGGATATCATTAAGCTTTGCTTGTGGTTAGATTCAAAGCTTAAAAACTTCAGAGCTTCAAGGGATTTCAGAAAACATCCAGTCACACATAGAAATATGTCTTGAATATTGAGGCTCAAGGAAGGTATTTAGCTGTGCATAGTTACCAGTTAGTTTTTGCAGAAGCTGGATATACTTTTATGTCAGGTTTTCTTTTTAATTTCCCTTTTATGGTGTTTCAGTTACTGATAGATGACTGAATAAACTCTTGCGCATTTCTGGACTCCATTCTCTTTTTCTCTTTCTGTCCTCCTTTTCTTTCTTTTCATTCTTTTTAAATTTATTTTATCATCTTCAAAGTCTCAGAAATGTTCAAAAAGTCTCTGGCTCCCCCAGCTGCAATGTTGCATCTCCATGTCCTTCTAGCCTAAGCAGTGTCCAGATGTGCCAGCACACAATTACCTCTCCTTGACCTTCAATATGTGCACAATGGTACCTTATCAAATTTTCCCTTTTGGACCACTTCTCTGGATCAGTCTTTTCTCACTTCCTGCTTTCACACTTACAAAAGCGAATCTCTTCATTCAGAATCTAGACACTCACACAGTCTAAGAAAAGCATTTGTGGAGGGCTCATTCTGTCCCAGGCAATGTGCTCAATGTTTTTCCTTTTTCAGCATGCATTTTTCTTACTTAACTACATTACTCAAGAAAACATCATGAGGAGGCTGGTACTTTATATCCTTATTTTTATAGATGGGAAATCAAGAATCAGAGAGAGGCCAGGCATGATGGCTCATGTCTGTAATCCCAGCACTCTGGGAGGCCAAGGCAGGTGGATCACCAGGTCAAGAGATGGAGACCATCCTGGCGAACATGGT
>PVKP010038184.1:0-21082 GCA_004027715.1 Plecturocebus donacophilus
ACTTGAACTCAGACCTGGAACAACTAGACTTAACAAATATTTGCAGAACTCTCCTCCCCCAAATCCACAAAACATACATTTTTCTCAGTATCACATTATACCTATTTTAAAAGTGACCACATAACTGGAAGTAAATCACTCCTCAGCAATTGCATAGCATTTCACAGGTTTAAATAAAATATTGATTGGCTGCTTATTTGTTATTTTCATCCCCTATTCCTTCCTGTCTCCATTGTTAAGCACAATTATTGGCATAAAAGAGGTTTTTAATACCCATTTTTAGACTATTCTAGCCTGGGCAATAAAACAAGAATCCCATTCTCTCTCCCTCTTTCTCTTCCTCTTTCTTTCTCTCTTTCATTCTTTTTTTTTCTTTCTTTTGCTGTTTCTTTCTCTCTCCTTTTCTCTCTTTTTCTAAAATCTCTTCCTCTTTCTCTCTTTCATTATTCTTATTCTAAAAAAAATAAATAATAGTGGGATATTTCACCATGGTTTAATGGAGTTTGAAATACATTTTTACAACTATATCTATATTAGATCATGAATATATTGCAGAGATCTTTGATATCCAGATGAGCAGCTACACCTTCCATTAAAGAGAATGAGAACTGCATTTGTAAATTCTTTTCTTCTTGCCATATCTCAGTGCCAACCAGCTAGAAATATTTTGATAATAAAGCTCTACTGGAAGAAAATGTAAGTACATATTTGGAAATTGATTAGAAGAAATTTCAATTACTTTATAATTTGATAAAAATGCAAATGTTGAGATTGTGCTGATGAAATGTTTTCCTTCTAAAACATATCAAGCAATATTTTTCTTTAAAAATTGATTTCTTATAACCATTTTAAGCTAAATAACTCCATATAGCATTATGTTAGTTTCAGAAGAAACATTATTAAGAAACTGAAATATTAATCCTAGATTTTATAAATAAATAAAATAGGGATTTTTTTCTCTAGATATATTATACATATTATTAGTAAGTAGTTGCATTATTTATTTAATTATATTTTTGTTTTGAGCTTAGAAGATTATAATTGTGTGAACGTTCATGCATTTCTATGTGTATATATGTGTGTGTGTGTGTGTGTGTGTATATATATATATATTCAACATAAAGTTTATACAGATGAGACTGCTGAGACTCAAAAAATTTATGTTACTCAGCCAAGAAGAAAAAGCAACAGAGTCAAAACTAGTACCAAAATTTTCATAGGTATTTGTTAACATAAAATTGTAAGAAACCAACTATAAATAGCAGACCTTTCTCTGATCTTTAAACATGACAGTGAAACAAGCTTCATTTATATTTTCTACACTGATTTCCAGAAGTAGCAATGAAGTAGGAAATGTCACCTGGGACCCAACACTGCTCTGCCACATATTTATGCTTCATCACTTCCTTTTTCACATTTTATCAATTTTCTCAACTAAGCTCAAATACTTCCAGCCTAAAACAAAGTCAACAAATCAACCAATCAAATAACCAAATAAAACCCACATTAAAAAAATTTCTTTGAGACAGAGTCTCACTCTGTCACCAGGTGCCAGGCTGAAGTGCAGTGGTGCGATCTCGGCTCACTGCAACCTCTGGGTTCAAGCAATTCTCCTGCCTTAGCCTCCCGAGTAGCTGGAACTACAGGTGCGTGCCACCATACCCAGCTAATTTTTTGTATATTTTAGTAGAGACGGGATTTCACCATGTTGGCCTGGATGGTCTGTCTCCATCTCTTGACCTCGTGATCCTCCCGCTTCCACCTCCCTAAGTGCTGGGATTACAGACTTGAGCCACTGCGCTCAGCTGCTTTCTCTCCTTTTTATAACAACTCTTCAAACTTACGTGTTCATATCCTTGTCTGCCATTTACTCTCAAAACAAAAGTTCTCCCTGCCCCCGTTATTCTAGTTAAATGTTTTAAACAAGATTGCTATTGCATACCCATAAGACTTTTAAATATATTCTTGTCTATCTTGAACCTACAACATCATTTGACGTTTTTAATCCTCTCCCACCTCTCCTCCTTGTTTTCTATTAAAGCACACACTACTAATTTTCTTTCGGTGACCCATGTTTCTCTACCTGTTTGGAAATGCTGGTATATCCCAGTGAGTGTTCAGGCCTTCTTCCTTTTCAACTATATTCATGGATTGAGCAATCTCACAAATTGTATGGCATTAATTTTCATTCATTTTCAAATGGCTGTCTCAACCTTAATACATCCAAAAATCTAGCATATTCCAGTTGGATATTCTGTAAACCAGCATCTCCAAATGTGAACATGTCCTAACTCATAAAACTGTTCTTTACTGGTGTAGCAAGAACCTAGAGTACAGAACACATCTAACAAATTTTTGTTATGTGAATTCATGAAAAGGAGTGCATATAACCATGGTTCACTAATTATAAAACAAATTCCCATTTCACCAAATCCTGGTGAAAAGTTGAATAACTTATTCCATTTAAATATGATTTTCATATCTATGAATTAAAAGTTCCATAATTATGAAATAGAAAATTTAAAAATAATAGCTCAGGCTTAACTTATTAAGTAAAAAGAAAAGATTGGGAATATACTCTTGGGTAATTTCTTTATATTTGTTATGATGTAGGAAGTGAGGTCACCTTAGATCAAAGCATAAGCTCAGTTATAAACTAAACAGTAAAATTTTCAAATAATTCTACAGTGTTTATAAACATCTTTTATTGCTGATTCTCTAAGTAATTTTATACCTTAGAAATAATAACTTTTTAGGAAAATATTTTGATTCTCTGTTCTTATTTATCTGAATATACAACTGTACTTGATAACTTCACCTGTTTGATTTTGAAGAGAGGAGTTTTGGCTCCTATATTAGTTGCTATATTGTCAAATATTGAATTTACAATTTGTGTTGCATACCATTTACATTCTCAAGTAACTCAATCCAAAATAAATATTAAGCATACAAATTTTAAAGATTTGAGATTTCTGTTCCTATAATACCCAAAGTCAGGAAGAAATTTTGGCAAAGTCATTACATAATATATTATGTATTATTTATATTGCATTGAGTAGTGTAAGGGAAAATAAGCATTCATTCCACAGTTGCCTATAGAGTTAAAATAATTCTGAATGCAACAATGAATATGAGAGTATAGGAGTGAAATATTGTGGACATAGATAAAGAAATTATTTTACTAAAACAGAATATTAGAGTTTATTAATTACTATGCTTCTCTTAGTCAATAGCTGGATTATTGAAAATTCAATTTAAAAATTGATCAATATTATCATAATCTGAAATATATATTTAGAAATGCCAATTATACTATCCACAGGATGTAAGCTACAGAGGAATACATCATTTGGGAAAATGTCAGATCGAACACTTTCTCTCGAGTTTAAAACAATTTAGATTACTATGGTCAATATGAGCATGTGGCAATTTTAGTATTTTAAAATTGGAAAAAATAATAAAATCTTAGAACACAAAGAACTTACAAAGTAAGCACTGAATAATGTTTGCAGGTATTGGTAGCACATTAAGTATTAAGCTTGATGACGCCTCTCTGTCTTAGACACTCCAAAGTGAAAATTTCCATACTAATGTGAAAGCAGTTTGGTCTGGCTGATTCTGTATCTCATCCTAAATGAGATGTCTAGCCCTTCTTCGTGCAAACTTAAACCAATCCTTACCTTCTGAGCTTAACAGCAATCCTTCATTTTTAAAAAGCCCTTTGGTTTCCAATTTTCAAAACTTTTAGGGTTTTGAAGAAAAACTAGTGAGCTTTTGATTGCTAACCTCCTCCCCTATTAGTTGAAGAAGAATCTAAAATTTTATCAAAACCTCGTGGTCAATCACCTTAGCCATGAAAATTTAATCAGCAATGAAAGGAACCTGGAACCAGCCTTTAAAACGTAGCCAGATACTCTCCTCAACATCATCTCAAGACCACTAGCTACTTACTAATAGTTTTGATGACATTTCATAAGCATTATTTACATAGCACCTAGAAGGTTCAAAAAAAAAAAGACAATAGATTCAGATTATTACAAGATAATAGATCCAGATTATTTATCCTTTGTTAATAAAGTGATTTTTCTTTAGCATGCCACCTTTGAGATAAACATGAAAACTATTTCATCAATATTATTTATTAAACTTTCATTTACCATGGCAAGAGGACGACAAGTGAAATACACAAAAACAAACACATTAAGTACACACAGTTTTTGCCCTCCAGAATCTGAACTCAGAACCCATTATATACACTTTTCTATAGCCTATGAAAGGTAAAATTTGCATATTAAAAACTCTACATATTATTGTAGTGAGTGCTAATTAGTTGAAAGAAAGTCAGCACCTAAATCATAATAACACTTGTTTGAGTCAGCAAATATGGCATGTTGCAGCTTTGGAATCTGATAGGTCACAGTAAAAATTGAAGTTATGCCAATTAGTATTTTTTCAATCTGGAAAATGATGGTGATAATAAAAGACATGTATAATTGTGGGAATTATAAAAATATATATCCTGTGCTTAATGTTTCCTGGCACATATCAGGTTCTTTTAAAATGTAAAGTGGTGTTATTTGTTTAGCAAGTATATCTTATGTAAGCATTGTGCATCAGGCCCTGGATCATGCTCTGGATAAAATGAGGAAAAAATAAATAGATTTATATCTAGAGGGAACTCCAGCAGCGGAATTCATTTTATTATTATTTTTTAAACTTCTCACTTGTATGCTAGGTTTTTTGCTGAGAAAATGATGGTGAATAAGGAAAACTGGGCCCTTATTCTTGTGGAGAGTTATTAAATGTAAAATTATCAAACTGTAATAAATTCAAATAAAAGCTCAGAATACAAAGAAGGAACTTGATACTAGGGTTTAGGGAAAGGATTCCTTGGGAAAGACATCTACACAGAATCTGTGGGGTTAAGATTAGGAGGCTGTAGGTATGGGAAGGAGTTGGCAAAACAATTCTGGAAGGAGAATCAGTATTGGCAATACAAGTGAAGTTCAACTAAGGGAAAATAAATGCTGTTTCACAGAAAAAGTATTAGTGTACTGGAGCGGAGAAGGAGAAAGATTCAAGATGAAGATGGAGTGGGAACAAGGGTCAAGTCTGGTAGAACAATGTGGACCGTGTAAGCATTTTTAAATTTTATTCTTCAAATAGTGCATTGCCTTTGAAAGATTGTTACAAAAAATTAACATGATTTGATTTAAATATTAAGATTATTGTGGCTGGTTAAGGAAAAATAAATTCAAAGAAAAGTTGATGTAGGGAGACAAGGTGGGAGATTGTTTTAATGCTTCAGGCAACAAAGGTAATTCAGAATTTTTAATGACAGCTAGAATAAAACAAACACTGAATTGGCAAAGAAATAGTATCTAGGTCTAAAAGAAAGGTGCACCACCTTGCTTTACAATGATGAGGCATTTTTACTAAATTGGGTTTGAAGAGATTACATTTAATTATGGGTTCTGTCTAGATTCTATGAATATTATGTAGTAGGTATTAGTTTGAATGCCCTTTCACCCTTTCTTTTTAAAACTACCGTCTCAATATCCTCTTGGGGAATTTCCTCACTCTGTGTGAAGTCATAGCGGGACTTTTATCAGAATGTCTTGCTCTTCTCTAATTAAGGGATAGGACAACTGATCTGTTTCTCGGGATTTTGAATCTTTAGAATGCTCAGCAAAAGGGGGAGAAAGTTTGGCTGCTAATTATTTACAGAAGTTACTGCCTGATGAAACTATCAATTAGATTCCTTCACCTGGAACCTTGATTCTGCTCCAGTTCCAGTACCTTCAAAATTGGTTCCTCATTATTCCCCTTAAGTGTTTGAACTGTTTCACATGTTTACTATATATAGTAAACATGTGAACACACTCAGGCTTCAGACCTTGTTGAAAGCTGAGACGTCGACCCTCTGCACACGCGCCTCAAACTTGGCGCTCTCCTCTTCCAGGAAGTCTGTCTCCACCTGAATCTGCAGCTTCCGGATGCCGTAGCGCACGAGCACCAGCTTGGAGGCCCCCCAGCCCAGCCCGTCCCGCTGGATGGGGCGCACACAGGCCTCCAGCAGGCCCACAGCCGTCTCATCGTCCCAGAGCTTGACGTCCAGCAGGATGGAGGACTTGGCCAGCAGCGCGGACTTCTTGGCCGTCTCCGCGCACGGCCTCAGCCGCTCCTCCCGCAGCCGCGCTGCCTCCTTCTCCTCCTCCTCCTCATTGTCGCTGCCAAACAGGTCAGTGTTATCGTCCTTGTCATCTGCTGGTGTGGCTGTCATCTTGGCGGGGGGCTCCACTTGTCTCTTGGGAGACACATGCTGGGTTTGCGGGGCTGTGGTTCGGCGTCCGGGCGAGCTCTTCTCAAGCGCGATCAGCTGGGCCTCCAGCTTGGAGACGGCCTGCTGCAGTTCCTGCACCGCTCCGCGCAGGCGCTGGTTCTCCACTTCAGGCTGGAGATCGGGACGAGGAGCTCGCTGTGGGCGCCGCTGGAGGCCCCGGGGCCTGAGCTACCCGCCAAGGATATCTGGGTGTTCTCTCTGGCTCTCGCAATGTCATGTAGGGTCACGCTGGTGCCATTCTCCTGGCGGGAAACACCAGCCACAGGCCCGTTCATCTGCTCATAGAAATTCCTTTCTGCATTGTCATATTTGAACGTGTCGAATCAGATCTTCTCATGTACTAGGAAGTTTGTAGCCATTTTTCTCACACCAGCCACGGACGCGGTGACCAGGGAGGAGGAATTGGCGGACACGGGACGCCTAAAAAAGGGCCACAATAAATTCTTATTTTGTCAACACTAGCTAGGCACTAATGCTGTTAATTGGAAAGAGGCTCAGCAGATGTGCATTAAGTGATGAGTAGCACGTAGAACAAACTGGAGGACCTCCAGAAAGAAACGTTGAAGCTCTTGCAACTGTACAGTGGTTCTTAACCTGTTGTTAATGTGAGAAAGCCACAGGGCTTCTTTCTCTAAAATTTCATATATGCACAAACACTTGGTACCTTACATGCAATTTTAGGAAGTTCATGAACCCCCTGAATCCCTTCCCTAG
This sequence comes from Plecturocebus donacophilus, assembly GCA_004027715.1. Classification (NCBI taxonomy): domain Eukaryota; kingdom Metazoa; phylum Chordata; class Mammalia; order Primates; family Pitheciidae; genus Plecturocebus; species Plecturocebus donacophilus. Next base: position 7,058 of record PVKP010038184.1, read on the forward strand.
AACCCCCTACGTGTCAAGGAAGCCCAAATTAGGAACACTTGTCTAAATACACAATTCTCTCCACAAAATAGTAAAACACGGCAATATACTTCACATTATAACTGAACTCTTCTTTAAAAAGTTGGTGATATGGAATATGAAAGAAGCCACCAGACAACAATTGAATGAACATACAATAGTTTTAGGAGTATACATCTTATGTCAAAGGAGAGTTTTAAAAAGAATTACATTTGACAATTTCACCTGAAAAAGAAATTATCCATGTTGCTTATGATACCAAGGCCTTAATAACATGAAAAGTTGAATCTACTTAGAAATCACATACAAAAACATGGTTGTTTGTAGGGATCTCGCTATAAATATTATCTTATATTCCGAATTGGGAATTTTGAGTATAAATGTATTTTTGGTACCATGGTAAGTAGCAATGAAGAAAAATAACAAAGTGAAAATTTTCGTTTTTCTAAACAGCCTATTTTTGTTTTTTTTTTTTGCTCAAAATTGATACTCAGCGATTCATTAGTTATCAATTAGAGCATTTTCTAAATTTTTGGTACTGTAATACTATTATTGATTTACATTTGAGATATCAGATGCTTTATAAAAGCATTTCAAGATGAGCATTTTATAAAATAAGTGACATAAATTTGGAGAATTGGAAAAAATAAAAAGAGACTTTTTCACTTTGGGAGAAAATTGAAAAATCGTTGAATGTAGCAAAATATAGGTGGTAATCATTGTTTTACTGACTTAATTTAGAGAAAGTTTTCTTGCCAATATGCCTGTCATGAACAAATCCAAATTGATAACTGCTAACTATAGATTTTCAGCAACATTTTATTATTGAAAGTATTTACTAAATTGCTTTGAACAAAATAAGAAAAAAAGCAAGATGCCTTAAAGCTATAAGTGTTTTGTTAAACATCAAATCTACTTGCTTTATACAAATATACAGATATACAAATAAAATATGCATTAATTAGGTATATTTATATTTGCATATATTCAAATTAAATACACTTTATTTGAGCAGTTCTGTGACAGAAGTAGGCATCACCATATGTTTAAAATGCATCACGTTTTTTGAAGATTATGAATGTTGTCATTCTATCACATGCTTAAAATAAATATGTGAAATGCATTTCATTAGGCACACAACATATGCAGCCGATGGAAAATAAAGATTGTTTCCGTATGGGGCTTCATATTCTGACTGCTTTCAAAAAGATAACTGAAACGTAATAGGATCATTTTACAGCCTCGATAGTAGCGTTTGGATTTGGAACAGAAAAAAATAATACCTGCTTATTAAAGTGGCTACAGTACAGCCACTGTAATTTGCACAAGGAATCCTAAAGCTTTGATGCTCAAGCTTGTGCACTCACTGTTTGAAACAACTAAATGAAACTCAGGTTAATTGTTTCTCAGTCTGTGTAATGCAGACATGCCAGATCTTCTACAAAAAACAAAAAAAGATGTTGCCGATCAGGGTGATGATCTGCAGCTTATCACAAAACATCTAAGATTCATTTTCTTTTTATAGTTAAACCAAACTCTTTTCCAGAGATTCATGATCTTGCAAATTATCCCCTCCAGATGCTGGGAAAAGCTTATAAAGGCTTTTTTTTTTTTTTCTCTTCACCTGCTTGAATTGAAAATAAGAAACAAGTGTGAAAGTGCTTTAATATTACAAATGTGAAAATCAGGGCTTTGATCAAGAAGAAAATCTAATCAAGAAACAGAACTGAAACACTGTTAAAGGTATAATGTTTTATTTGGAGCAGATCGTGGATTGAATATAAAGTTTTACATAAAGCCTAACAACATGATCAACTATGAAAGAGAACATATTTAATCTGTAGGCATAGGCAAGTGTTTTTAAGATTAATAGTTCTTCTCTAATAATTCTTTATTCTATTGTTCTAAAGGGAAAGCCCTACCGTTTTTGCTATGGATATGCATTCCATATTTCATGAAGCTCTATCTTTCCATTGTGCTGTCTTTAATCATAGACATGGTTTCAGCTCTGGTCTGGGATTTCAGGAAATTGCAGAAGTAATTGTCATCACAGACACAGCTTAATTTCTAGTGTGGTGATGACATAACAATTTGCCCAAGGCCAAACCAAAACAGAAAGTAGTTTATAAAATGATAGAGTGGTTTATGCCATAGCTTGAAAATTCACTATAATAATATTGGGGAATGTTAATTAGAAATTTGGTTTAGATTGAACTTTGAAACCTTAATGCAATTGATTGCATGGGTCATATTCATTGTTAGGATAATGAAAAAATTATACCCTTTCTTACACACAGGAATTTCATTTAGGTTTTAAGGAAAGCAGATGTTACATCGTCAACAAATGAAAAGAGAAAGTAGATATAAAACCAAGAAAGTGGAAAATAATATCTAAGTACTTATATGTAACTATATTCTAATTTGAAAGTCAAAGAGACTTGTTTCAAATACTATTTGCTGCTCTATAGTTGTAAAATTTTGATAAGTCTAGCTTAACTTTGGCTTTTCAACAGTATCAATATTGCAAGATTTCATGTGTGAAAATGACATTAAAGAAAAAAATAGGTTTGTGAGTTATTTAATATAATACCACCTATTAGAAGCATAGTAAATGATAGTTATGGCATTTTTCTAGAACTGTATTATGCAGATCTTTCAGACTTGTTTATGTTTGACAGAATTTAGAGCCCTGAGACTAATAAATTATAAGTGAACAAGATCTAAAATGCAATTTCTTAGGAAGAAATGCTGGTTTATAATGTACAATCAACAACAAGGGATAATGAGAAAATTGTGTCATTTGAACTGGAATTAATTCTGCTTTTTATCATACATGCCAACCCTTTTTTTCACTTCATTGCCCTGACTTCTGGATTTTGTTTTAATGCACACTTTGAAAACCTTAATAATGCTTACTTTAAATCAAGTTGCATAGATTAGAACAAACATGCAAACAATTAGGGAGAATGCTTATCAAAATCTTACATTAGTCAGAAAATAAAAAGCACAGAAAAAGTATACAAGGGAGATGATTGTTGACAGTTGGCACTTATAAAAAATAATATCCACTAAAAAGATCTTGAAATCTAAAGATTTATAATCTTCAAAAGGAATTTGGAAGGTAATTTATTTCACTTTCCTACCTTACATAGAATCTTCTCTAAACAATTTCAGATATATGGCAATCTACTTTGCTTTTAAAGAGTTCCAAGTAGAGAAATTCTACCAACTCACTAGGTAATTAATTATATCTTGTAGTAAATTTTAATCCACTTGTAAAATGCCTATGCTTAAGGACCAATATGGTTGTTTTGTAAATGTAGTAACCTGAAAAAACATTGAGGCCTACCAAATTACACTGCTTTGCAGGAAATTAATAAGCATTTAATAAATCAGTTATGAAATATATATTCTTTATACTTAGGAAGTACTAGTTTGTTGATTGCATTGGGGGTAAGTTGCAGGAAGGTGTCATATAAGACACAAAGTTTCTGATGTAAATTTAAATGAGTAGCCCGTTAGGATGGTTCCACCGTGTGTTCAGTTTTCAACACACTAATTGTGAGATACCATTCAAGAGGAGGTGTTCCCTAGGTAGTTGTATACACAGTCTGAAACCTAGGATAGAGGCCTGTGCTGATTATAGAATCTTGGAAGTGGTCAGCAAGTAAACATCATTTAAAGCCATTCAAGTTAGTTGGATCACATAAGTGAAGAGCAAAAGTGATTAACAGAGGGTGTGAGCTCTGAGCCAACAGACTCCTGAAAGCAAAAAATAATGAAAAGGATCAGGGAGAAAGGTAGAAATTAAACTGGAGAGTTTAGTATCTGGGAGGGCTAGGAGGAGAATTTTCCAAATCAGAGAGAATAGTCAACTGTATTGGATGCAGTTAAGAAGTAAGGAAAGTAATGACAGAGTTTCCATTAGAAATTATTAGTAAACATACCAAGTTCATATTTATGCAAAAGTTTGGGGTCTGGGACAGGAAAAAGTTGAAATGGGTTGGGAAGAGGATGGAGGAGAAAACAAGGAGAAAATCTACCACTATGGGAATGATTTCAGTGAAGAAGAAGAGGAGTGTTATGGTTTGGATATTTGTCCCCAGAAGTCTCATGTTGAAATGTAATCCCCAGTGTTGGAGGTGGGGCCTGATCAGAGGTGTTTGAGTCATGGGGGTGGATCTCTCATAGCTGGTGTTGTCCTTCCCATAGTGAGTAAATTTTCACAAGATCTGTTTGTTTAAAAGTGAGTGGCACCTCACTACCCCCATTCTCTCTCCTTGCTCCACTCCTGCTGTGTGAGACACCTGCCCTCCCTTCACCTTCCACCATGATTGTGAGCTTCCTGAGGTCTCACCAGAAACCAATGCTGATGCTGTTTTGCCTACAGCCTGCAGAACTGTGAGCCAATTAAATCTCTTTTCTTATAAATTACCCAGCCTCAGGTATACATTATAGATATGCAAAAACAACCTGATAAAGAGATTATTTTTCATGAGGAAAAAGAGGAACAACAGAGTGAAAAACTGGGAGGTGATATGAGCCCAAGGAAATTTGGGAAAATGGCTTTTGATAGGAGGAGTGTTTGTTTTTTTCATGATTTAAGATGATCAGCTGAGAATGAGAGTGGTAGATGGAACATCTCAGAAACTAGAAAAAAGAAGTGGCTAGAAAAATATTAAGAGGTCTTGCAAGTGTTGAGGACCCTGTTAGGGTTAGTAATAATGTGTTTACATTGATATTATTATAATGGTTGTTCAATTTTCCCTAGCTGTATTCTGATGGCATGAAGAAAGCAAATGCTTTGATGCAGAGTTTTGGGAATTGGGATTTACTCCAGCCTAATCAGGTCTTCGCATATAGTGAATCCAAGCATGATAGTAAAGTGAATATATCAAGAAACTGACGGGTAGGAAAAACTGGACAGGTCAAGTGTTTATAAGAATAAGTGAGATGGAAAATTATTAGCTATGGAAGAAGTTGTTTGAGCAATTTAAGTTTGTGGTCAGTGAGTGGGTTTATGTGTAAATATATGTTTATATAATTGGGATTATCCTCAACATAGTGTTTGCAACTTATCTCTAAAAAGTCTTTGTACATAAATTAGTGTCTGAAAGGTTCTACCATGTGAATGTATTTAACCATCCTCTCTTGGTAGTTTTTTCCAGCTTTTGTTATTTGAAATAATGCTGTGATAAATATTCTTGTACATAAATTTAAGAGCCACTAAGAAACAGTTGTTTCTGTTCTAACAATGCTTTACTTTCCAATATTCAAACTCCTAGGCAAAGAAAAATAAGAATAATTCAATGGGATCAACATCAATTCCTGGTAGACTTCCACCTTAAGTATTTTTTTTTTTGTAATACTGACATCTTTGGTGTGGTAATATTTTTGATTTGCATGTTTTTCTTTAAAAATTATTTTTAAAAATTCATGATTAAATAGAAGTCACTTTTGAAGCTTGAAAAAAGACACATTGACAGTTGCCTGTAGTGCTTGGTTCAGGATCTAACTCTTTAAAAATACTAGTTATAATTAAAGTTTTAGAATATGTGAATGGTAATCCATTACAATTCCTTTAGTTTAACATTACAAAGTTGTTGCTTGAAGAAATGATTCCTTTCTCTAGTCGTATAATGATTTCCTTAAAGAGACTAAATATTAAAGATATTTTTTGAAAAAGGCACAATCAGGGGATCCTTAAAAATATTAGATGAAACGTGCCAAAATGATACTTAACTCATTAATAAATTAAGGAACCAGTAAGATGTTATCACTGGTTCAAAGAACTACACATATAAGACTATTAGGAATGGTGGAATACATTTATTTAATAGATGACAAACTGTTAAACCTGGTCAATATACGCATAGTACAATTATCAACTGAAACTCCACCAGACAGCTTACATTTCTAAGGACAATAGTAATTTGCATTACTTTAAATATTATGTAACTTAACAGAGCTGTGAAATAGTCCAAAGACAATGAAACACATAGGTAACCAGATAGTGTGCCAGCTAGTTAGGACACCTAATCATTTTTTTCTTGTTTACTTCTAAGTATTTTGCAATCTCCCATTTCTCATTTATTAATAGAAAACAGTGATTATTATTTATTACATGATAAAACTGATCTCATTATGGTTGGCATGATTATTTAGGAAGATGCTGCAAAAATGTTACTTTACTATGTAAACTCTTGTAGTTTGCTTTGCAAATCTAAACATACACAGTCTTGAAAAATTACTGAGGTCACAGGAGTAATACTGTCTAGATGTTTCATAATTAAAAATCTCAGGTGAAACTTTGAAAGTCTCTCTTAATTGCTATTCAGAAGATAGGAAATCAAGCCCTACAATTAGATTCCACTTTTGGTATCTAATAATTTAAGTAAATTCCTCTCTTCACGAGACCCACACATTTACTTAGGTTCCTGAATCGACTAGGTCTGGAAGCAGATATTTCCCTGGAGGAACTTTGTAGGCATTGGCTCCAGGAGTAAAACCACCTTCATTCCATAACAGTGGCTTCTCATACTGTTTTACTTTGTATTTTCAAATTTTTATGTTCATGATGTGTACATAACGTTTTGATACATGTATACATTGCGGAATGTCTAAATCAAGCTGTTTAACATGTGCATCACCTCATGCTTTTTATAGTGAGAATACCTGAAATCCATATTCTTAGCCATATGCAAGTATAAAATATATTGTTATTAATCATAGTCACCGTGATGTACCATAGATATCTTGAACTTATTCCTTCTGTCTTTCTGAAATTTTATATACTTTTACCAACATCTTCCCAACTTCCCCATTCTCAGCCTCTGGTAACCAGCATTTTATTCTCCATTTCTCTAACTGCAACATTTTTATCGTCTGCAAATAATTGGATTATGTGGCATTTGTCTTTCTGGGTCTGGCTTATTTCATTTAACATAATGTCATTTATGTTTTTGAAAATGACAGGATTTTCTTCTTTTGTATAGCAAAATTGTATTCTGTTTGTATATATCACATTTTCTTTATCAATTCATTTGTTGATGAATTCACTTTGGTTGAATCCTTATCTTCGGTGTTAGGAATAATGTTGCAGTGAACACAGAAGTGCAGATAGCTCTTCAACACACTTATTTCATTTCCTTTAGGTATATATTGAGTGGTGGGATTGCTGCATTACATAGTTGTACTATTTTTAATTATCTGAGGAACTTCTATCCTGTTTCCTTAGTGGCTGTGCTAATTTACATTTCTACTAATAATGTGCAAGAATTTCGATGTTTGCACCTGCTCTCCAATACCTATCCATCTTTCTTTTTTGATAATAGTCATCCTAACAAGCTTGAGATGATATCACATTGGGTTTTTGTTTTTGTTTTGAGACAAAGTTTTGCTCTTGCCCAGGCTGGAGTGCAGTGGTGCAATCTCTGCTCACTGCAAACTCTGCCTCCTGGATTCAGGTGAGTCTTCCACCTCAGCCTCACAAGTAGCTGGGATTACAGGTGCACACCATCATGTCCAGCTAATTTTTTGTATTTTTAGTAGAGACAGGGTTTCACTGTGTTGGCCAGGCTGGTCTCAAACACCTGACCTCAGATGATATACCCGCTTCGGCCTCTCAAAGTGCAGGGATTACAGGCATGAGCCACTGCACTGGCTCACATTGTGTTTTTAATTTGCAGTTCCCTGATGATTAGTGATGTTGAACATTTTTTAATATACCTATCAGACTTTTGTATGTCTTCTTTTGAGGAATAGTTTCTCTAACCACTTTTTAATTGAATTCTTTCCTTTCTTGCTGTTGAGGTGTTTGAGTTCCTTCTATACCAGATATTAACCCCTTATCAGATGTATGGTTTGGAAGTATTTTCTCCCATTCCATAGGTTGTCCATTCATTCTGATGGTTGTATTCTTTACTATGCAGAAGCTTTTTAGTTAAATGTAATCCAATTTGTCTATTTTTCCCTTTGTTGTCTGTGCTTTGGGGTCATATCTAAATAATCTTTGCTGAGATCAATGTCGTGAAATTTCCCCCTATGTTTTCTTTTAGTAGCTTTACAGTTCCTGGTCTTATACTTGAGTCTTTAATTCATAATTCGGTACATTTTTGTCCATGGTATGCAAATAGGGTCTAATTTCATTCTTTTGCATATGGATATCCAGTTTCCCTGATGCCATTTATTGAAGAGACTCTTTTCCTTATTGTATGTTTTTGGTACCTTTGTCAAAATTCAGTTGAATGGTATGGAATAAATTCTGGACTTTCTATTCTGTTCCATTGGTTTATCTGTCTGCTTTTATGCACCATGCTGTTTTGGTTACTACAGCTTTGCAGCATATTTGAAAGTCAGGAATTGTGATGCCTCAAACTATTTCTATTTTATTCAGTATTTCTTTGGCTATTGGGGTCTTTTGTGGTTCCATACAAATTTTAGAATTGTTTTTTTTCTATGTCTTTGAAAAATCTCTCTGGAATTTTGATAGGGTTTGCATTAAATCTGTAGATCACTTTGAGTAGTATAAACATTGTCATAATATTAATTCTTCTAGTACATTAACATGGAATATCTTTCCATTTTCTTGTGACTTCTTATATTTATTTTATTAATATGTTACAGTTTTTAGTACCATGTGTTTTACCACTTTGGTTAAATTTATCTGCATATTTTACTTTTTGTAGCTATTGCAAATGAGTTGTTTTTCAGATAGTTCATTGTTCGTGTATAGAAATACTGTAGATTTTTGCATGTATATTTGTAACCTGAAACTTTACTTTATTAGTTCTGATAAAGACTTTAGGGTTTTTTAAATATATATAATGTCATGTAATCTGTAAACAGAGACAATTTAAGTTCTTCAATTTGGATGGCTTTTATTTTTGTATCTTGCCTACTTTCTTGAGCTAGGGCTTCCAGTGCTATGTTGAATAGAGGGGGCAAGGATGGGAATCCTTGACTTTTTCCTGATCCTAGAGGAGATGCTTTCAACTTTTTACTGTTTGGCATATAGTTGGCTTTGAGTTTGTTGCATATGGTCTGCCTAAGAGAAAACCACACCCCTTATCTTCCAGACCACCTATGCCTGGAGCCAACCTTGTTAGGTAAAGTATTGAAAATACACTGGGCTTTTTATTATTTTTACTAACCCCAAGCAGAGGGGCTTAGGGGAGGAGCAGACATGCAGTATGGGGTCTGCTTTGAGGTTTCCTAGCCACATTGTTTTTAAACATTTTATAAAAAAATGAAACAAACATTCCTTACTACTGATCTATCTTCTGAAGATGGCACCAGCTGGCAGAGCTCGTCCATCTCAGCCTAGTTAGCATTTAGCATATGACTACAGGGGAGCGTCTTTCATTAGTAGGCGTCTCCCCCAGAGCTCTGTACTCTAGGCTGCTCCACACCCCTCTGCCCACCTTAGGATAATAAGGTTGGGGTGCACATGAATTGTTTCTTAGCCCTTTCCCTAGGGGGCCAGGGAAGACAAGGAATTGCTTGTCAACTGAGACATGCGAGGGGTGGCAGGGAAGGGGAGAAGGTGGAAAAGCAGCAGCACAGCAAGCTGCAGGCCATTTCTGGGCCGTTACTTAGGCATGTGACCATACTGAGGAGGATTCTCAACACCAGGCTGGAGCTGCCTGCAGCCACTTGGGGACCTGGTCTGTGCCTCTTGGCCTCCCCTCCGTCACCACAAACCCAGAAGGGAGCAACCTGCCTAGACTTCCAGTGACTAAATGGCATCTTAACAACTCTACTGCTCCAGGCCTCTGTGGGCAGCAAGAAAGCCAGAGTTTTCTGAGATAAAACCCAGGAGGTGGCATGCAACTTTCACTTATACTCCAGGGAACAGAAAAACGATAAGGTCAGAAAGGCCAATGCTGGAAGTAGGAAGTGATTTTTGCATATTAGGAAGACAACCATAATCCACCACTTTGGATTGGGAGGATGGGAGGCGCTGTTGCCTGAATGGGGCTAACAGGTGCAGGTCCCTTTAAGAGTGGAGTAAAAGAAGGCAATGACTTCTCTATAGGGGGAGGAAAAGGCTTTGGTCCATCCTATCCTCACTAGAAAAAAATCTTTTCCTTATTCCTCATAGAAGGGGAAGAAGTGAGGAGACAAGTCTCTCCTTATTGTTCTAATTCCTCTTTTTCTGTCTTTTTTAAATCTCCTGAATTCTCTTCAGGTGTAGAAGAAGAGCGGTTTGACTCACCACAATCTGGCAGGTAAAGAGAATACAACGCAGAGCGTACCAGCACCCAGGTGGTCAAAATAGTAACATTAGTAAAATAACCTTGCTCATATTCTCCTTTTAGGCAATGACCTACCTGTTTCCATAACTCTAAATCTAAGGTTCCTTGATCTGGAAACCAAAGGCATTCCTGCTGAATTAAGAGCATAAGCTTATGTAGAGCTTCAGGCTTTACAGTGCACTGGACAGCCTTAAGCAGCTGTTGCACTGTTTTAAAAAATACTTTCTGGCCAGGCACGGTGGCTCACGCCTGTAATCCCAGCACTTTGGGAGGCCGAGGCGGGCAGATCACGAGGTCAAGACATCGAGACCATCCTGGCCAACATGGTGAAACCCCGTCTCTACTAAAAATACAAAAAAATTAGCTGGGTGTGGTGGCACACGCCTGTAGTCCCAGCTGCTCGGGAGGCTGAGGCAGGAGAATTGCTTGAACCTGGGAGGCGGAGGTTGCAGTGAGCCGAGGTCGTGCCACTGCACTCCAGCCTGGCACCTGGTGACGGAATGAGACTGTCTCAAAAAAAAAAATATTTACTGTTCTTTGGTCATTTCTTGACCCATGGTAACCTGGCCCCTGATATTTTACATGTGCATCCCCTCCTCCTGATGGGGTCAGAACTATCCCTTACTGGGATTTCCCAAACATTGATGAACTCTCATCCTTCACATGTAACTTCAAGATGATCACATCGAGGGGTCAACAATTGCAAAGCTTAAAGCTTGCAGTGGATGCCAAGAATGAAGTATTCAGTTCCAGCTAAGTGGGGCTGGGAGTAGCTCTTCCAAGAGAGTCCACCCCAGCATCTGTCCACCAAGTATTCATTCAAAGAGCTTGTATTGAGGGCAGACACCCACTAGCTGGCCATTTGAGGTGGGTTACTGAGGCACCTGTGACCTTGTACACACTCAGACTGTATTCTCAGGAGGCTGTTTTCAGCATTCCTTATCACACCACCCACTACACTCCCTGTCCTGTTTTCAGGGTCAAGGAGTTTTTTTCTCATGTACAAATAACATACACACAGTGCCTCAATATTTTTCCATACCCAACCTCAAATGCCTTGTAAATAAGCTCGAATATGTTGCCATGAGTCCCCCTTAAACTTCACAGGTCTTTGTTGTATTTAGGTACATTCCTTTTGTACCTAGTATGTTGAGAGTTTTTATCATGAAAGGCTGTTGTATTTTGTCAAGTATCTTTTCTGCATCTACTGAGATGATCATGTAGCTGTTTACTGTGTTCTGGGAATGTGTTGTGTGGCAGTTATTTATTGCTTTGCATATGTTAAACCATTCTTACAACCTAGGGATGAATCCCACTTGATCATGGTGAATGATCTTTTTAATGTGATGTTGAATTAGGTTTGCTAGTACTTCATTGAGAATGTTTCCATCTGTGTTTATTGGCTTGTAATTTTCTTTTTTGTGGTTTCTTCATTTAGTATCAGGGTAATTCTGGACTTAGAGAATAAATTTGATAGTTTCTTTTGCTCTTCAATTTGTTGGAAGAATTTCAGAAGGATTGATATTTTTTAAATGTCTGGCAGAGTTTAGTGGCAAAGCCATTTGGTTCTGGGCTTTTTCTTTCTTCTTTTCTTTTCCTTCTTTTTTTTGAAATTATTATTTTTAGACAGAGTCTCACTCTGTCTCCCAGGCTGGAGTGCAGTGGCATGATCTTGGATCACTGCAACCTCCGCCTCTTGGCTTCAAGTGATTCTCGTGCCTCAGCCTCAGGAGTAGCTGGGATTATAGGCATGCACCACCATGCCTGGCTAATTTTTGTATTTTTATTTGAAATGGGGTTTCACCATGTTGGCCAGGCTGGTCTCAAACTCCTGACCTCAAGTGATCCACCTGCTTTGGCCTCCCAAAATACTGGGATTACAGACATGAACCACCTTGCCCAATCTGGGCTTTTCTTTAATGAGAGATGTTTTATTACTGTTTCCGTCTTCTTACTCATAGTCTATTCAGATTTTCTATTTCTTCCTTAATCAGTCTTTTTAGGTTACATGTATTTAGGAATTTATACATTTCTTTTAAGTTATCCATATCATTGGCATGAATACACACACACATACACACACATATATTAGTTGGCATATGTATATGTTTATAATAGCTTTTTGATAATTGCCCAAACAGAATGCAGCCAAGATGTCCTACAAAAGGTAACTATCAACAAATTGTATTATATCTATCCAATGCAATATTATTCAGTTATTAAAAAAAATATTGAGCTATTAAGTTACAAAAAGATGTCAAAAATATTTTTAAAAAATTCCAATTTTATTTTAGATTCAGGGGGCATACATGCATGTTTGGTACATGAATATATTGTATGACGCTGATAATTGGGGTAAGATTGAGACTGTTACTCAGGTACTAAGCATAGTACACTATAGTTTTACAGCCTTTGACCCCCTTCTTTCCTGCCCCCTAGTAGTCCCCAGTTTCTGTTTTTTCCTGATCTGACATGTGGATGTTCACAGATAGTCATACCTCTGAGGTCAGGGCACATACAGGGTTGTGAGACACAGTGGCTCCTTTTAGGGAGGGGCTGAAGAGCAGCTACTATGTGAGGTAGAAGGGTGGGTGTATAGCCATGTCTTGTGCTTGAGTTTTTCAGTAGGAACGGTTGTTGGTTACCTCAGTGGCAAGCAATGCTGGTATCCTTTGTGAAAACAGGCTACTTGGGGCTGTAATGGTTTCTAAGTGTGGTTAATATCGATGACCTTCACCTTTCTTCTTTGCTCCTTGCTATCTCCTGCTCTCTGAGGTATGCCAGTCTGACCATGAACCCTACATATGGATGTTATCCATATGTTTGCTTTACTGTGTTGCCCCAGATTCCTTATGGGCCTTTGAGCCCTCTTTGGGCTATTCTGTTTTGTGAATTGCTGTATGTATTTGTTTGTAGGGGAATGAGGCTGATATATTCTACTCCACTATCTAGGTGACATCAGAGTCAGACCTTTTTAAATAAATGGGCATTATACTTATCAGTTTGCTCAAAAAACATCCTGGCTAAAAGGAGACTAGTTTCTTATTAATCTAACTGCCATGAAAAATAACAAAACTTAGAGTTTCTGAATTTTGTGGGTATCAGTGGGAATCTGACATCATTTAAAATGTTTTATTTTATTTTACAAAAGCAGAGCTTCTGAATTGTTAGTAAAAGTGTGTTAAGAATGACAAAATTTATTCTCATAGAACCAGAAAATTGAATATTAAATCAAAGTCAACATGGCTGCAAGGAACTTATTATAATAAATTCCATTTATGCGTTAATTTGTACTATGTAATTCTTGTTCTGAAGCATCTTGGTACAGTAGTTTGTTTTTATAAAAGCTGTCTGCTTCTAGATAAAAAGGACCCTTGAAATTCTGACTTAGTTTGTTTATACAGTGTGAAAGTTGTCTAACTGCTGCAAGCTCAGAAGCCTGTACCCAAGAAGTTCCATTAAAGCTTATGCCCAAACACATATTATTGTAGTACCAAAGCTTAAATCATCTGCTATAATACCTTCTCATGAGGATCTGACACTGTCATTTTTTTTTTTGTGAGAGACACAAACTGTCGTGTAGCATATATACATATACATGTATATGTATATATATGTATATATATACATATACATGTATATGTATATATATGTATATATATACATATACATGTATATGTATATATATGTATATATATACATATACATGTATATGTATATATATGTATATATATACATATACATGTATATG
>PVKP010038185.1:0-21075 GCA_004027715.1 Plecturocebus donacophilus
AGTCTTGGGACCAAAGTGGTCACATTATAGTATAGACTAGGCAGCAACTTGAAAACACATGAAGACATCTCCATGCAAAAGTGTCTGCCTGTCTGTAACCCTACATGCACTTGCGGGTTCCCTCTCTTTGGCAGGTTGACAAGCCTCCTCTTCCTTTGAACCCAGAGAATCCCCTTCCTACCTACATCTCTTTCCATTCCAAGGCTCTCTGACCTCCTCACACACTGGACAAGACTAAAATGTTCTGCTAATTTGTTATATGAAATAATTGAGTTATTTTTGTTGCAACTTCTTTGTTCCATAGGGTTCAGAGAAGCCAGATATTTTTCTAACAAAATAGTCTCCCATACCTTCCCCAATGGTCCTCATTCTCCTGCTTGTAGTTTCAGAGCAGTGTGTATGTGTGTGTGTGTGAGTGTGTGTTAAAATAACCACTTTGTTTCCTTCCCATGAAACAAGAAATACACTTAGCGACCACAAGTGTATCCATACCCATCCAGAATTTTCCTTTTTAAAGACTTGGTTCTAAATTATTATAGTCTTTTTCTATGTAAATCCTCCTGGGGAACTCATAAGGAAATAATCCAAAACAATCAAGCAAATAAAAGCTATGTTCAGGAAGATATTCATTGCAGAGTTATTATAATGGTTAAAATCTGAAAACAACCTAAAGTCCAATAATGAGAAAATGGTTAAGTAAATGATGATATAGCTACTCAGGAGGGTATTCGATAGTCATTAGAAAAATAGTCAAAAAGACATAAAGCAATAAGGAGAATAACTGTGACATAGAACATTTCACAAACAGGATGTAAACTTATATAGATGATGGCAGCAAACTGTGTTTGCAAATGCATGTTTAGGAAGCGTATGGAAAGGAATATATGAAAGTGCAAAGGGTTGGAGTGTCAGAGTAATAAGGACTACGGTTTTTTGTCATTTGTTTTTCTCTGTATAGCAATTCCTCCATAATAAAATTATATTCATTCTATTAAGTGTAAATGTAGAAATTAAGTTAATAATAATTATTATTTTTTGAGATGGATTCTCACTCTGTCTCCCAGGCTGGAGTGCGACGGTGCAATCTCGGCTTACTGCAACCTGTGTCTCCTGGGTTCAATCGATTCTCATATCTCAGCCTCCTGAGTAGGTGAGATTATAGTCGTGCGCCACATCTAATTTTTCTTTTTTTTTTTTTTTCTATTTTTAGGAAAGATATGGTTTCGCCATGTTACCCAGGCTGGTCTCAAACTCCTGGCCTCAAGTGATCTGCCCTCCTTGGCCTCCCAAAGTGCTGAGATTACAGGTGTGAGCTACCACAGCCAGCCTAATTTTAAAAATAAATGTAATTTTAGCATTTGGGATGATCCTGAAAAATGTAGAATTTTAAGTCAAAAAATTGATATAAACAGTTGTGTGTAAGCCTGGCATTTCATATAAATCTCCATGAGCTGTCTAAATTCTATTCGATAAATTCACCTTCTATTTTTGTAACTTTTAATTTTTGTGGGTACACAGGTGTATATATTTATGGATTATGTGGGATATTTTGATACAGGCATGCAATTCATAATAATCACATCAGGGTAAATGGGGTACCCGTCACCTCAAGCATTTGTCCTTCATGTTACAAACAATCCAACTGTACTCTTTTAACTATTGTAACATATACATTAAATTATTTTTGACTATAGTCGCCCTGTTGTGCCAGCAGATACTAGCTCTTATTCATTCTTTCTGTTTTTTGTACCATAAAATTCACATTTTATTAATTTCAGTGGTACCCTGCTTATTGGTCAGTATCTCTCTCCGAATGTGGTCAAGAAACTGGTAAAAGTAAAAAGTAGAAGGATTCTAGCAAGCAAAAGAATTGTGAAAGCCTATACACGTTCCTCACAGCCTCTCACTAAGAGCCAGTGAGGCTCATTCTTGCCACAATTCTAAGCTGGCCACAGCACGTGAGAAGCAGGAAATTGAAAACTGGATGGGGTTGCAGAAAGTGACATTTTTGGCCAGGCACGGTGGCTCACGCCTGTAATCCCAGCACTTTGGGAGGCTGAGGCAGGCAGATCACGAGGTCAAGATATCAAGACCAGCCTGGCCAACATGGTGAAACCCCGTCTCTAAAAATACAAAAATTAGCTGGGTGTGGTGGCGTGCGCCTAGTCCCAGCTATTCGGGAGGCTGAGGCAGGAGAATCACTTGAAGGCTGCGGTGAGCTGAGGTCGCGCCATTGCACTCCAGCGGGACAGAGGGAGACTCTGTCTCAAGGTATCAAAAAAAAAAAATGGCTGGGCTTGGTGGCTCACACCTGTAATCCCAGCACTTTGGGAGGCTGATGTGGGTGGATCACAAGTTCAGGAGATCAAGACCAGCCTGGCCAACATCGTGAAACCCTGTCTACACTAAAAAATACACAGATTATCTGGGTGTGGTGTGTGCCTATAGTCCCAGCTACTCTGGAGGCTGAGGCAGGAGAATCGCTTGAACCCAGGAGGTGGAGGTTGCAGTGAGCCAATTGCACCACTGCGCTCCAGCCTGGCAACAGAGCGAGACTCTGTCTCAAAAAAAAAAAAAAAAAAAAGTGACATTTGCCAGCTTAACAGTGAAGTCCAGAGGTAGGGAAAATCACCCCAAAGTGGACCGAAACATTTTGAATATGACCTAATACTGGAAGCCAAGCATAATTATATTCCAGCATTTTCTATGGCAGTTGGCTCTAATGACATCAGAGTCCTCCACGCCAAGACTTAACCTACTTGGGTCACTGTCTAGTCAGAGAAACGTGGACTACACATTTTAGAAAGAATTTCATTTAATCTGGTTTCTTTTCAAAATGTATTTTTGGTACTTGCTTTGCCTTAAAACACACACACAAGCAAACAAACAAAAAAACCACGCACAACTATAAGGGATTGCTCGCTCCTCCATTACAGGCAATACAAGAGTCATACTTGAGCTTTTCTGGAAAAAGTGCAATTTACAGAAGCCGTCTCCTCCCATCTTCCTCCTTTTGCTCTGTTGCTAATGAAGCACTCTGAGAACAAGATTTCAATCCCAAAGCTTGCAGCTTGTCCTTTGGCCTCGTTTTGCAGACCCTCCTCACCCGGTCCCCCCACTCGCTTATCGCAAGCTTGAGCTATACCAGTCCCCGGGGAATTAAAATGGAGATATGTAAATGTCAGTTGCTATTGTAGCTAACAAGCCACTCTTCCGCCTGGATCTCCTGAACGCTGCAAGCCCTGAGAGATGCCAGCGTATCACAACAGTCCCGGCTGTTTGGAAAGTTTTGAGGTTGTTTGCTTTAATGGATTTGCTCCAAGTGAGGCGCGTGTTTTTCAAAACCGAATGCCAAAGATAACAAAAAATGCAAAGGAGAGGAGAAAGGGAGACTTATCCCGAGTACAGGAGTGAACCAGGATAAGACTTACTAAACAGCAGCAATGTTCAAGGGCGCTGGAGTCTCTCCCACATTTAGAATGACCCAGAAAGACTGAGGTTAAAAACAGTGTACATAGTCACTTACAAGCCAGTGATTTGGGCCCCAGAATGTGTTTGACATCTTCCTCGTGTCACTTGGGGAATAGGTCACTGTGTTATTCTGTTACTTAAGCTGTTTACAGCTATATTTGAGTGGTCTTTGTTGACAAAGTTGTTTCCAAGTAATTTTCTAAAAACATTCTGATTGCTGTTCCCTGTCATTAGTTACTGTAATTTGTTTTCGGGGTTGATGGTCAGCACAATAATTGCACTTAGAACACTGAATGGGTTTGCATGATCGTCTGGTGCATTTCTGTGTTAAACTTATTGCTGTTTCTTGAACCCACTTTAGATTTAAAAGAGTATGCCATTTACATCTCTAAAGAAGATAATGGAGAGTGATTACTTTAGTGTTAATTATAATTTTGCATTTATGTAGCACTTTTATTTCCGAAGGCATTACAGTCATTTATGAATTACCCAGCCCTGTAGCCTTGAGCTCTAAGCCATTTGGATTCACTCTGATTTCTAGATAAACCACGAGGCTGGGGAAGTGTAGTTGGCTGATGAGAGGTTCCTCCCTTCCTGTTAGGATTCCCACCCTTTTTCCAGGACACCCCACCCAACTGGGATCTGCACAGGCTGGCTTCATTACTTTGAAGTTTGGTGTTTGATGTTCTTTGAAAGTGTGTATAAAATACATTCCCAAGTCACATATAGATTATTTTTGGATTATCTGATGTTTTGGATAGTTCCTATAATCATTCACTTCCATTCATTCACTTACCCCTTCCTTAGACCCTGAATTGAGCACTCCCCTCTATTTCAGGCAATGAGTTAGGCTCTGGGGAGAGGAGAGCTGCTGTTTTACCATGCAGATAATTAA
Organism: Plecturocebus donacophilus; assembly: GCA_004027715.1. Lineage (NCBI taxonomy): Eukaryota > Metazoa > Chordata > Mammalia > Primates > Pitheciidae > Plecturocebus > Plecturocebus donacophilus. The sequence goes on from PVKP010038185.1 coordinate 4,367, forward strand.
GAACACAGTGGAAAATATGGTCAGATGAGATGTGCAATGCCGTCCGAAGAAACCAGTGGAATTGTTTCTTTTTGGAAGATCAGGGGCAGTGTTTTTTGAGCTGGAACTTGGAAACTCCAGTTTTGTGTTTATGCATTGGGTGGGAGATGGGGAAGGGAGGGTGAAGAAGGGATGGAGATAAACAGCGTTATTCCAGGAAGACAAAACAACATGGAAAATGGAAACTTGGAAAACAGTCACTTATTTGTCCTGATTGGAGGGTTTTTTTGGTAAGGAATGACGGTAAATGAGCCTGGAAAACTGTTTTGGAGGAAGGTTCTAGATGATCTGGAGCTGTCTGCTTAATAGAGTGAACTTCTCCATTAAGCAATGAATCCACAATTGGACTACAAATGAGTGGAAGGAGCCAGGAGTATCAAGAAAGCAGTAGATACCACTGCATACACGACACGGGAGAAAGTTAGATTAGTTACGTGGATGTAAAACCCAGTGACCAGATAACCAAGAGAATCAAAGCAAGGCCAGGAGAATACGTGTATTAGGAAGGAAAACTGAGACTCAAGCAAGTGATAAATTACATGAAAAGATCGTGAAATCAACAGGAGTCACTGAGGCGAGTTTTCTGATTTTCTTCTAACAGAGAAATCATTTCTTAAAGATCATCTCCCAGCTTCACTCACTCATGTATTCATTTATTTGTGGGTGAGTAAAAGGTTCACTACCCTGTGAATGCCCAGTCTTACTCATAGAGTCCTCTGCCTTCATACCCTGCTGACGATTGCCAGAACCTAATCTATTTCTAGAAGGCTTGTTTTTGAGACACTGGAAATATTTGTTATTGTACTGAGTATATCAGCAAGGCCACCACCAGTCACCACAGGTCAGTGTGTGGTTTTTACACGGATTTCCCCTAAATGCCACCCCCTCCTGCCATTAAGGGATGAATTCCACATACCCCTTCCCCCACCAAATTCACATGTTGAAGTCCTAATGCTCAATATCTTAGAATGTGACCTTATTTGGAGATATGGTCCTTACAGAGGTAATCAAGTTAAAATGAGGTCATTAGGGTGGACCATAATGCAGTCTGACTATTGTCCTTACAAAGGGAGAAATCTGGACATGGAGACACACCCAGAAGAAAGGCAATGTGAAGAGACCCAAGGAGAAGATGATTATCTACAGGCAAGGAGAGGGGCCTGGGCAAATCCTCCCCTCTCAGCCCTCAGAAGGAACCCATCCTTTGAAAGGCCAAGGTGGGTGGATCACTTGAGCTGAGGAGTTCGAGACCAGCTTGGCCAAATGGTGAAATCCCATCTCTACTAAAAATACAAAAATTAGCCAAATGTGGTTGCGGGTGCCTGTAATTCCAACCATTCGAGAGGCTGAGGCAGCAGAATCACTGGAACACAGGAGGTGGAGGTTGCAGTGAGCCGAGATTGTGCCTCTCCACTCCAGCCTCAGCAACAGAGTGTGACTCTGCCTCAAAAAAAAAAAAAGAAGGCACCAGCCCTGCTCATGCCTTGATTTTGGACATCTAGCCTCCAGAAGTGTGGGACAACACCTTTCTGTTTTTTAGCCACCCAGTTTGCAGCACTTTGTTAAGGCAGCCTTAGCAAACTCATACCCACCTCCAATACTTGGATCGTTGGAATCCCTCTCCCATCCTGTGCTCATCAGCATGAATAAGAACCCCCAGAACCGACAGTGCTTTGATGAGCTGCTGCCACCTTTCCGACGAAGTACCAGACAGTGAGCCCGGCCCGAAAGTTTCCTTCGAGTTGTCCTGCTCAAATGATTGCGGGTACAAGAACAAGTATTTAAATACTACTTTTTCTGGATCAAAAATAGAAAAGGAATGAGTTACTTTAGAGGTTGGCACCACTTTGGAGCTGGTGCCACACTGCGGCAGGTGCAGATTCCCACATAGACGGAACTCTTCTGTAAGGAGAGAGCACCAGTTGAATTCGAAGCAGGTTCGAGACACGCATATGCGCCTCTTGCTGAAGATGCGTGAATCAACCGGCAGCCAAGTCCGCAGCCTCCTCGTCCCTTCCTTTCTTAAAGTAATTTTCAAGACAAGCTCAAACAGTTCTGTCAGTTGGTGACTACAGGAGTTAATGACTCCCAGCTCAAAAGGAATGACTTTTTAGAAAACTTTCCATTTGACAAACGTTTCCCTAAGACGACAGCTCTTACCCCATGCCTACTCCCCTATCTGAAGTTAGCGACCATGTATTAATTAGTTGAAGCCGAATCTCAGGAAGCACTAACCCTCGTCTTTTCCTTTTGAGCATACTAAGCGTGTGTTAGAAGGCAAGTGAAGTCTAAATTACCTGAAAGTCCCTTGTTAGGTGTGCTGAAAGTTTTCTGCTACATATTGTTTTTACAAGGTACCTAAATTAAGGACCTTTCACCTCAGTAGGACTGACTCTCTCTGAAGGCAGTTATTTGCCTACATGAAATAGAGAGGTAACAAGAATGTGTCCTTCTCCAGAGCATGGCCTTCACTGGCTTGTCGCAGATGTCCAGATTTCGTAACAAAGACATCAATTTTAGAGTCAAGCATTGCTTTCATTTCTGCATCAAAATGCAACAGTGCTGAAGAACTAACCTGTGGATCTCACTGAATCATAAGGCCCAGTGCAAAATCAAAATGCGGTGCCCTTTATTCAAAAAGCTGGAAAAAATGTCATTAAAGATACTCAAATGTAATAAAACTTTTTCTTTTCTTCTGTGGTCTTGCTTGATTTGTCATATATATATATATATATCATATATATAAATATATATGATATATATATCTTATATATATGATAAACATATATATAAATTTATATTAAAAATAAATTTATATTTATATTAAAAATTATATAAAAATACATAAAAATATATTTAAACAATTTATATAAAAATATATATTTATATATATAAATATATAAAAATATATTTATAAATATATATAATATATAAAAAATATAATATGTAAATATATAAATATAAAATTTTTATATAAATATATAATTATATGTATATAAATATATAAAAATATATTTATAAATATATAAATATATAATATAAAAAATATATAATATATAAATATATATATAAATATATAAAATATAAATATATAAATAAATATAAATATAAATATAAATATATATATAATTTTTAACTTGTAATCTGATGTCATTCTAAGTAAAGGAAACTTATTGTAAAAGACTAGCATGAATTTTGTCATTCATCTTTATACGAGGCAATGACCTGTTTGCTTCTGAGACAAGGTCTCTGTCACCCAGGCTGGAGTGCAGTGGTGCTATCATACATCTCACTGTAGCCTCCAACGACTGGGCTCAAGTGACCTTTTACTTCAGCCTCCTGAGTAGCTGAGACTACAGGCATTCCCCACCACACAGGCTAATGTTCTGTCTTTTTTTGTAGAGATGGGTTTCACCATGTTGCCCAGGCTGGTGTTGAACTCCTGGGCTCAAGTGATCCTCCCACCTCAGCCTCCCAAAGTGCTGGGATTACAGGTGTGAGCCACTGTGCCTGGCCGCAGTGACCATTTTCAGTGGCATTTAACTTGTATGTGAAATCACCAAAATTACACAATTTGTATTTTACAGCTTGTACATGCATAAGTGTTTTATTCTTGCCAGGACAGTGGAAACATTGCCCCAGACGATCGAACCTGTTTTAATTTCTCTTTTTGACTCTCACACTCACTGCCTTTATCCTACGGAGGAGTAAGGAAGGTCGAGGAGGGAAGGGAATGACGTGTGGCGTTTTTCCTTCCTCCATGTTGTCATTTTCAGCCTATGTGGTTGGCTAACACAGGGGAGAAACATGAGTAAAAGGGGTTAGAATGGGATTCTGTGGTCATCCGTACTTCTTTGAACACCACTGCCTTCCTTCCGTGTTTGAAGCAGGTCCTGGTTTGAAGGGAAAAGATGGTCCCTAGGGGCTTTTGGAGCCCCTGCTCACTGAGTTGTAGCCGTAACACACTTACCTAGCACTCACACCGAGTCTTGCCAAATTCCCATGCACGTGGGTCCACTGTCATTCTGTGCTCATGGGGGTATGGTAAGCAGTTTATGTGAATGGCAAGGAATGGCTAAAGACACACATATTGCTTGTATCGTCTCTACTCACACATGCTCCACTGTCTCATCAGACTTCACTTACAAAACATAAGTTCAAAGACAAAATTGTTAAGACTCCCAAGACTGCATAGCACTAAGCCAAGGGCTGGGCCTTTCTGGGTACAGGGTCCTGTGTCACTGCATGGGTTACGCAACCGTAAAGCTGGCTCTGGCACCACAATGTGCCATGTGAACGACAGTCCTTTTCCTATGTAGATAGAAAACTCCCATCTTTCACCTAAGCACGTCAAAGCATTTTATTTAGTAAATAACACGTCACTTTCCCCCTTAACTCACTGATTCCTCCCGTTTCTCTCTTCTTAGTCCCTACTACCTTCCACTTGCTCCCTTTCGATCTCAACGCCTTCGTTTCTCTCTCAGTATCTCTGAAGGGTGCTATGCACGTTTGGCTTGTTTTGTTAGCTGTTATGGGTTGAATTGTCCCCACACCCCCCAAAGAGATAGATTGGCGTCCTACATCCTATCCCTCAGTATCTCAGGATGTATCCTGATTTGGAGAAAGAGTTTTTGCAGAGGTAATCAGGTTGTAATGAGGTCATTAGAGTGAATCTAATCCAATCTGACTTGTGTCCTTATAAAAAGGGGAAATTTGGACACAGAAACAGATACACATAATGGGATGATAATGTTGTATTAGTCAGATTGGACCACTGTAACAGAAGACCACAGACTGCGTGGCTTAGACAACAGAAACAAATTTTCCCACAGTTTTGGAGGCTGGGAAAGCCAATACCAAGGTGCCTGCAGATTCTGTTATTGAGGAGGGCTCTCTTCCTGGCTTGCAAGCAGCCGTCTTCTTGCTGTGTCTTCAGTGGCACAGATAAAGAGTAAGCTCTTAGGTGTCTTAATTCCATCCTGAGGGTTTTAATCCTACCATGAAAGTCCCACCTTCATGACCTCATGTAAAGCAAATTATCTCCCAAAGGCCTTGTCTCCAAATACCATCACATTGAGGGTTAGGGCTTCCACATATGAATTTTGGGGAGAAATAATTCAGTTCATTGCAGATGTAAAGAGACAGAAGGAGAAGGTGGCCATCTACAAACCGAGAAAACAGGGCTAAAACAGAGCCCCTCACAGCTTTCAGACGGAACCAATTCTGCTGACACCTTGATCTTAGACTTCAAGCCTCTAGAATTAAAAGAAAATAAACTTCTATTAATTAAACCGCTCTGTTTGTGGTGCTTAGTCATGACAGCCCTAACAAAGCAATCCATTTGCCTCGATTTAATCTCTTTATTTGTGTGAAGTCCCACAACATTGGAAATGCCTTTCTCCAGACACTTTGCTGCTTTTTGTGGTAAGCTACAACCATAAACTCAGCCCATATCCAACCCTCATGGACCATTTAAGGTATATTAAAATCTGTTAAGTCCTACTCTTGATAAGACATGGGGGTGAGTAACTCAGCCCACCACTGAAAACATATACTTAGACAAGACAATGAGATAGTCCTAAATGTGAAGGGAGTTCATGGAGCCAGAGATAATGGTGAAAAATAATCGATGCTTACTATGTATCAGCATTTTGTATGCACAGACTCAGTTCTTAGGACAATTCCGTGATTCGAATTTTAAAGCACAGATATACGAATGAGGTAGGTGCTACTATATCCCCTTTTACATATGAGAATGGTGAGTCATAGGGAAATCAAGACACTTCCTTAATGTCACACAACCTGTAACTGAAAAGGAGGGATTTAAACTCCAGCAGGGAGGATCTAGACCTTGAGCTTTGAACCACTATGCTCTTCCACCGAGATATTTAATGTTAGCAACAGAAAAACAAATGAATTTGGAACTCTACCTCACACCATATACGAAAATTAACTCAGAATGGATTTAAGATCTAAACATAGAAGCAAGCTGTAAAACCTGGAGAAGAAAACAAAGATGTGACTCCTTTTGGCCTAGGATTAGGCAACCGTTCCTCAGGTATGGTACAAAACACACAAAACAAAAGCAAAAGAAAAGATAAATGAGTTGGACTTAATCAAAATCAAAAACTTCTGTGCTTCAAAGGATATGACCAAGGAAGTGAAAAGACAATTTACAGAATAGAAGAACACATTTGCAAATCATTTATGTGACTAGTCAGGGTCTAGTATCCAGAATATATAAAGAACCCTTAACACTCAACAACAAAAAGATAAACAACTCAATTTAAAAAATTTTCATAGGACCTGAATGCGCACTCGTCATAGGACCCGAAGGTATACAACGGCCAACAAGCACATATAAAGATGGTCAGTAGTGTGTGATTAGGGAAATGCAAGTCAAAATGGTGATGAGATGCTGCCTCACAATAAAAGGGGACAGTAACAAATGTGAGAGAGGATGTGGAGAAATTAAAAGCTCATACCTTACTGGTGGGAATGTAAAATGGTACAGCCACCGTAGGAAAGTTTGGCAGTTCTTTAAAAAGTTAGACATAGTGTTATCATATGACACAGCAATCTCACTCCTAGATATATACTCAAGAGACTGGAAACATATTTTTCACATTCAGGAACAAAAACTGATACATAAATGTTCATACCAGTATTGTTCATACTAGCCAAAAAGTAGAAGTAAACCAATCGTCCATCAACTGATAACTATATAAACAGAATGTGGTATAGTCATACAATGGAATATTATGCAGCCATACAAAGGAGTTAATTACTAACACATGTTATATCATGGATGAACTGTGGAAACTTTACCTTACATGAAAAAAGCCAGGCAAAAGGTTACATATTATTTGATTCCACCTAAATGAAATGTCCATAATAGGCAAATTTATAGAGACAGTAAGTAGATTGTGGTTACCAGGGGTTCAGGGGAGAGGTAATATGGAGTTTTCATTACTGAGTTTGGAATTTCTTTTTGGGATGATGAAAAATTTCTGAAATTAGATAATGGTGATTGCTGTACAGGCTTATGAATATACTAAAAAACACTGAATTGTACACTTTAAGTGTGCAATTGAATTGTAAAGCATATGAATTGTATCCTTCTAAAAATATTTAGATTACTCAACTAAATTTTAGCCAAGATGAAAACAAACGGGAAGTACTTAATGTATTAGGATGTGCCTTTAAGGAACAAAAGGTTTGTTCCTTGCCATTAATACACGTGCACATTAAAAATCATTTTAATGCTACAAAGATGACTCTCAAAATGACTAAAAATACTTGCCACAGGCTGGGCGCGGTGACCCATGCCTGTAATCCCAGCACTTTGGGAGGCTGAGGTGGGTGGATTACCTGAGGTCAGGAGCTCAACACCAGCCTGGCCAACATGGTGAAACCCCATCTCTACTAAAAAAAAAAAAATAATACAAAAAAGTAGCTGGGCGTGGTGGCACATGCCTGTAATCCCAGCTACTTGGGAGGCTGAGGCAGGAGAATCTCTTGAACCTGGAAGGTGGACGCTGCAGTGAGCTGATATTGCACCACTGCACTCCAGCCTGGGCAACAAGAGCATAACTTTGTCTCAAGAAAAAAAAAAAACTTGCCACATGCACTGATAATATGATGATGTTGGAATAGTAGATGAAGGATGTCTCTAAACTGTTTTATGGAAAAAGAAAATTTCACTTTGCTTTGAACTAAAACTTCCTCAAAATAATTGAGAACTGAAACTCACAAGATTTAACATACATTTTTAAAGTCAGTAAATTCTAATAAGATTGATAGATATTGGCGATGCATAATGTTTCATTTCAATTTTGAGAAAGTTGGTTGTGTTAACTGTTTGAGCCATGAGCATTGTTTAATTTCTGACCACCCAGTTTGAATTTCTGTTAACTGAACAATGTGATGCAAATGCAATGTTGAAGATCTATCATTTTGGTCTTTATCCCAGTTAGGGAAGAGTAGTAAGACAAATGGCACAGAAATCCCTATAATTGCCCCAGAGTTCATCAACCCACGTTTCATATAAACATGTACACTTATACACAGACACTGAGCATGGTGTACCGATGGGGCTTAGTCACATCTGAAATTTCATCTTGACTCTACCATTGATAAAAGACTTTAGCCATGTTTCTTAATTTCTCTAAACATGAGTTTTCCTATGTATAAAATCAGATCTCCTTTGCAAGGATTTGCCAACATTCAGTGAAATAAATTTTAAATGCCTGATGGGTAGTAGGTATTCATCAGATGTAAGCTGTGTTGATGCTGGCAGATGTAAAGATCCTAAATCAGAAAAGCTCCTGCAGACCTAGCAATACCTAGAGCAGGGCTAAATAGAAAGTACATTCTAAATAAATACATGTTAATTGATTAGTTATTTCCTACCTGAAACAAGGCACACACACAAAAAACAAGTGACTGTCCTATGTCTCAGCCTTAGTGTGTTTTCTTCTGACTTGTAAATGCACCTTTCCCCTTCACTAATACTGGCTAAGGGCAGGATACTCTATGACTTCATTTTCTTTTGATTACATTTTCCCCATCTAAGAAAGTTTACTCATTCTGAATTATGCCAAACCGCGTAATCTGGAACATGAACAACTATTCCAGCTGGAAAGACCTGATTGGGTTTCAGCCATTGCTAGGCAAGTTGTAGCCCTTGTTATAAAATTATTATTTTAGGTCAGACCCCGTGGCTCATGCCTGTAATCCCAGAATTTTGGGAGGCCAAGGCAGGTGAGTCACCTGAGGTCAGGAGTTCGAGACCAGCCTGACCAACGTGGAGAAACCCCGTCTCTACTAAAAAATATAAAATTAGCTGGGTGTGGTGGCACATGCCTGTAATCCCAGCTACTCGGGAGGCTGAGGCAGGAGAATCTCTTGAACTCGGGAGGCAGAGGTTGTCATGAGCTGAGATCACGCCATTGTACTCCAGCTTGGGCGACAAGAGTGAAACTCCATCTCAAAAAATAAATAACTAAATAAAATAAATAAATTATTATTTTAACCAGCTAAATGCCTTTTGTTTACAGATTAGTCTTTCCATGGTCCCTGAAACTTTGATGTTATTTTCACTTTTACGCTAAATTTCACCAAATTAAAACAAAGAAACAAACAAGCAAACCCAGTACACCCTGAATTTCAAAAGTAAAACTTCCTGTGAGATTTTCTAATTCTCTATTTTCAAGATCTCTGCTTGTGAATGAGCACGTTAGTGTTAGTTACCTTTGGGCCACCCAAAGCCATATGCTTTCACTGGCAAAAGGAGACAATATTTGCTTATCGTTCACGGATTTGTTTCAGAGGAGCTCTGTTGTATCTTAGTTTAAACCATACGTGTTAGCACGAGTCCAGCAAACAATGTAATAGTTTTGGGTTAAATCAGTTTCAGACAGTAGCATTGAGCTATTACAGTCAATTGAGTCAAGTACCACAGGTTCAAGCTAGCATCGGGTGCACCTTCTCCCCGAATTATAAATTACTATAAAACCTAAAAGTAAAAACATAAGCTAAGGTCAGAGCATAAGATGAAAGAGTCTCTGTGTTTAATCAAATATCATGTTTTAAAACTATCCAGCTAATTCTCAGATTCTCTGTGGCAATGAACTAAAACCTAAAGTAATCCCAAAACTTGACTGTTGCCTCCTCCAAGATAAAATTTGGATCTATTGTTGATAACGAAGAAAAATAACATCCATTTCAATGGCTTTCCCTCTGTCACCCTCCGAGTTCTGAAATCACTAAAAACATTAATGCCCAACCCAAGGGCAAATTCATTTATAGTCATAAAATTAAGCCTCTGAAAAGCTGAAGCTTATTGCAATTCCAGGAAGATTGCTGAGGAAGAAACTGTTTAGCAGATCAATTAAGGAGGCTGCAGTTAACATCACCCTGGGGCCCACTCTTGGCTTGGTCAGTCTGGTGCCCTGCTCCAAGCAGGGGCATTTTGTGTGCAAGGTTGGTAACTGCTAGGAGATATTAACTTCTCTCTGTAGCTTCCTCTCAACAGGCTGTTATTGATTTATTGTCTGCATATTTGTCTAAACCCTAAAGCTATTTATCTTTTCACCAGGGTAACAAGTTCTGTATGTATCCAGCGTACTACATAAAACAGAACTTCTTTTTGTTTTTTCCCTTAAACTAGCTCCTTTAAGCTTCAAAAAGATTCTGAGATTTGGGGAACAAGTTCTTACACAGATTTTCCCTACCTTTCATGACTGTATGGACTTTCATCAGTCCCCTTTAGCTTTTGTCTTTTATCACCAATACTTTGATCCCAGCAAGCATCAGGAAACACGTGGGAGAGGAGATGGTGAACTGTGAAGTGGGGAGATGGGATGAAAGACACTTGGTGGGGAGCTGAGGGAGGGCGAAGTCTTGAAGGAGTGGTCATTGCCGAAGAAAAGGCTTCTGGTAAAATACCGGTGATCACTTGGAAGAAACCTCTTCACTTGAGTTTATCTGGCCTTTTCAAGTGATACGGACTTGAGAGGAAGCGATACAGGCTCAATCCCATTACTACACATGCCAATAGGATTAAAAACAAAATCTTGTAATAATACTTTATAAGTTACATATATTAAAATCTCATTGACCAAAAGGTCACCTACTGTAAGAGTCCATCTGTGTGAAATGTCCAGAACAGGCAAATCTGTAGAGACTGAAGGCGGATCAGTGGCTGCCGGGGCTGGGGTGAGAATGGGGGGTAGCTAACTAATGAGTTTGGGGTTTCCTTTTGGGGTGTTTTAAAACTAGACAGAGGTGACAAATGCACCACATTGTGAATGTACTAAATGCCAATGGATTTAATATGGTTAATTTTATGTTAAGTGAACTTTATCTCCATTTTTAAAATGCAAAGGAAAAAAAACCCTTACAGAAAGAAAAGAATTTGGACTTATCATTAACTGTTCATTGTAAAGGAGCTTGATTATGACAATGCACGTGAAAACTTACAAATTATAACACAGTTTCATCATATATATTATGCATATATACAGAACTGAATATAACATATAATCAATTTAACAAATATTTGAGCATCAGCAACATGCCAGCCACTCTGCAACTAATGGAGTTTCATCAGTGAAAAAGATAAACTTACTCCAGCCTTATGGAGTTTTCACAAATTACCCATGAAATCATCACGCAATTGATGCAGGATTTTTCTCAGCCCCTTTGCCAGACTCATGACTGCGGTGTCTTTTCTGCTTGGCTCACCTTGCCCAGCCCCTTGTGGGTGGGAGCAGGTGAGCTAGTGAGTGCGGGACCCAGCTGGCCACGCCAGGCCCTCACACAGGAGCAAGCTCTGTGCAAGACCCGCTGTCAGACCAGGCATGTTACTTTGAGGGAATGCAGCAGTGCCCAGGGGAGGGTGCCCGGGACCTGGAAGCCACAGAGGGACTGTTACAGTGTCCTTTAAGTTGCTGTCCACGGATGGCAGTGATGGCAGTGTGTTAGCAGCTCCATTAGACCCTTGCCTCATTGCACGGGGCGGCTGCCCTTGACCAGTGAGGGCAAAGGGCTGGCGTGACAGCCTTTCTGGGTACCCGCACTCGGTGGATCCTGAGCTCTTATTGGGCATCCAAGAAGAGTGAGGTCACACGGATGGCTGAAGGACGATGAAGGTGGAGAATTGTGCTGAGTAATGAAAACAGCCCACAGCAGAGAGGGGAGCTGGAGAGGGGATGGGAAGGGCAGGTCGTCTTCCCCAGAGTTAGGCTGTCTCTTCCCGGAAGTCAGGTTGTCTCCTCCTCTACTAACCGAGTCTGGGGTCTTTATAGGCACAGGAGGGGTGTGCATGTTGATTGGTTTGTGAGTATGTAAAAAAGGTTAAAGTGAAGACACCACTCAAAGGTGGGCACGACAGTGTAGAAAACCAATTAGGAGGCTGGGCATGGTGGCTTCCGCCTGTAATCCCAGCACTTTGGGAGGCCAAGGCAGGCAGATCACGTGGTCAGGAGCTTGAGACCAGCCTGGCAAACATGGTGAGATCCTGTCTCTACTAAAAATACAAAAATCAGCTGGACATGATGGCATACACCTGTAGTCCCAGCTACTCAGGAGGCTGAGGCAGGAGAAGCACTTGAACCTGGGAGGTGGAGGTTGCAGTGAGCCAAGATCACACCACTGCACTCCAGCCTGGGCGACGGAGCAATACTCCATCTCAAAAAAAAAAAAAAAAAAAAAAGAAAGAAAAAAGAAAAAGAAAACCAATTAGGAAAGGGTAGGGATAGGTAAAATAGGTGAAGGGTGGTGATCGATCAGAGGAAAGGGCTCCAAGCAGCAAGATAGGTTCTCAATCTGGTCCAAGAACTTAACTTGTTGCTTGGTTTTCAGGCTTTAAACTGTCTTCTGCTTGGAGGTGGGGTTTCACCGGGGACCTGCCTGTCTGCCGAGGGGTCTGCGGCCACCTAACGCCATCACAGTGTGAGAAGCACAGACGGCTGCGGGAGCGGGGTTAACCCAGATTTAGAGGATCATGGAAGGTTTTCTACAAAACCTAACATTGAAATGGAATTTGAAGGTGCCACTCATTCCACAAAAGTGTACTAAGCGCCTAGAACGTAGAAGTCACGGATACGGGCCCTGGGGATACAGCAGGGAACAAAACAAAGTCCTGCCTTCGTAAACCTTACATCATGTTATTGAGAGACAAAGTAAACAAGTAAATACAGGAGTATAAGTGGCCGTGCATGGTGGCTCACACCTGTAATCCCAGCACTTTGGGAGGCCAAGATGGGTGGATCACTTGAGGTCAGGAGTTTGAGACCGGCTGGCCAACATGGTGAAACCCTGTCTCTACTAAAAATACAAAAATTAGCCGGGCATGGTCGTGGACGCCTGTAATTCCAGCTACTCAGGAGGCTGAGGCAGAAGAATTGCTTGAACCCGGGAGGTGGAGGTTGCAGTGGAGATTGTGCCACTGCACTCCAGCCTGGGCGATGGAGCGAGACTCTGCCTCAAAAAAAAAAAAAAGGAGTATAAGTGATAAATGCCATGGAGAAAAATAATACAGGAAAAGCCAGTAGAGAGTCGTGGAGTGGATGAGGGAGAGAGTTGTGGTGGGGGAGGAAGGGTGTAAGTACCGCTTCATACAGCTGGGTCAAGGATTACCCTCGCCAATAAACTGATATTTGAGCCCAAACTCAAAGTTAGTGAGGAAGAGAGCCAGGTTGCTGCCTGGAGAAACAGCAGTCCGAGAAAAAATAGTAGCTGCAAAGACCTAGATACAGAAACATTCTTGGTGGGCTCAAGGAATAACGGGGAGAATGGTGGGCCTGGAGTGCCATGAAGGAAAAAGAGAGAGAGGGAGAGGGAGAGAGAGAGAAAGGAAGGAAATGCAATTGAGAGGACTGCACGTGGTCTTGTTGCCCGTGAGATACTGGCTTGACTGAGGTGTGAAGACTGGACGATTCTGGGCAGAGCAGTGATTTTAAAATGACCCCTCTGGCCACTGTGCTGAGAAAATTGACTGCAGGGGCACAGATAAGGAGGTAGAAAAGGGAGTTAGGATGCTGTTGCATTTCAGAGAAGAGAGTGCTTTGGGCCCGTGTAGACATGGAGACAGTAAGAAATGGCTAGATTCTGGATAGATGTTCTTTGAAAGTGGAACCAGCAGCTTTGCTGATGGATTGGATGGGGGTAATGAGAAAGGGGATCATGAGACCAAGGCTTTTGGAGTCGCCATTTGCTAAGATGAGGAATACTACAGGAAGAACAGGTTTGCTGGATGGGAATCAGAAATTCAGGTTTGGAACATGTTAGGTCTGAGACGCCAAGGAGACATCCCAGGGGTGAGAAGCAGGAGTTCACGTAGAAGTCCGGACTGGAGAAATAAATTTGGGAAGCATCAGAAACAGATGGTATTTAAGCCATAAAACAGAAAGAGATCACTTAGGTGTGAGTTACCCCATGTTTGCAAGTCACCTAAAAACCAGACAGCCCCAAGTCTTAGGCTAAGCAGATCACTTTTGTGGGGAGGGAAGAAGTCATCAGAGAGCTTGGAAGCTCAGCACACATTTATATGCCAGATCAAGTTTTTACCAGATGTCTCAAAATGGTTCAAGAAATTCAACGCATATGTACAGACAGGAAAGACAGCAAGCCTCCAAAGATAGGAGCTGACGTAGAAGGGAGAGGGGACCAGTTATCGATCACAGCTTGCTTGGTACATGGCCTCATCTGCCCTGTAGATTCCAGGGAAACTGGGGACTTAATAACAACATCCCAGCCTGAGAAAGCTAGAAGCACAGAATCTTAATAACAACATCCCAGCTCGAGAAAGCTAGTGCCTATGAGTGTATCCCGTCCTGTTTCATTTTATTATTTTCAATAGGCACTTGTAATTTTTACTAAGGCAATTGAAGAATGTTTTCAGCATAAACAGCATAAGAATTTTTAACCAACAAGATCCTTTCTCTCTCACTGTTTTCAACCAGCAGAATAGTAAGGAATAGACAACTTTTGCCACTGGAAGGACAGATTGTTTTGCAGAACTCAACATTGGGATCAAACCAGGGACCAGTGGCCCTAAATGCCCATTCCCTCCTCTAGCTGGTGAAGGTACTGGTAGCACCTTAGGACGTGGGTCCCCTCTAACGTGCACTTAATGATTATACATGTATTTGCAGCACTGTGCTAATGCAGATAAGACATTTTGCTGCCTGTCCTCCTCAAGTTTTCAGGTGAATAGTTCTTTATGGTTGCCCTACAGGTAATTGTTGGTTTGTTTGTATTACTAATTTTCCCTTGGCTCACTCACCCAGACTCCTTATTGTTGACGGAGAACTCCTACATTTACTGGTAACCTTATTAAAATTAGACTCGGCATTTCATCATCCATGATGGTAACATTTTGTTCAATTTACTGACACACTTAACCTGACCAAAATTACTTGAGCAGAAAGCTCTGTAAGAACCATTGATTGCTTTTATTCCTTTCCTGGGGCAAAATGCTTCCACTTCCTATAAGACAAGATCCTTCTCTTCAGAGCCAGACCTGTTTCCCAGCATAATCAACAAACACTCGACTGTTATTCCCAGCTGTTAATGGGCTCCAACAGCAGGAGCTGCTCTGACAGAGCCAATCACAAAATGGAAGGATTTGGTGGCCTCTCCCTGGTATGATTCAAGGACAGTGAAGATGTCTCCATGGAGAAATCTCTTTCAGACTGCCTGAGCCCTGCTGCCTGAAACTCTACCATTACTGAATCACTTCTTTGCATTGAGCATTGTCTTCTGGAAAACAATATTCAAAGTGGTACCATACGTAAGTCAGGTTGGTGGCCAAGAAGGTGGGAAAGAGTAAAGGAGAAGAAGAGGAAGAGAGTTGAAATAAAGGCGGTAACACAAGACTTTGTGTACTGACAGTTCTATTAAAGGCTGTATTGCAACACTGGTGCAACCGGGTGGGTAACAATTAAGAGAATGATTCCAGTATGGCTCTAACCCACACACACATGCCTAATGTGGTCTCATTATTTATTTATGTGAAAGCTTAATAAATAAGTACAGATTCAACCTGATTTGTAATCAGCCTACCAGCTCAATACAAATTATAGGTTCCTTTAAGACAGTGATTTTCAACCATAGGCAATTTCACCCCACTCTCCCAGAGGTTACTGGCAATACCTGGAGACATGTTTTGGTTGTCACTAGTCTGGGGATAGGGGAGACATTCTACTGGCATCAAATGTGTAGAGATCAGAGTTGCTGCTAAACATCCTGTCATGCTCAGGACAGCCTTTTCCCAATTGTCCAGCCCCAAAAGTCAATCGTGCCACAGTTGAGAAACTCACCTGCTTTAGGGGTATAGGCAAGTCGCCAAGCTTGCGGAAATGACAGAATGTAGTCATTTCCTCTTATGCTATGCACCGGAACACAAATACATGCATATAACCATGAACATGACATGCAGCCTATGCTTGTAATTCGTCTACAGAAATTCATCATGATGTCTAGCCCCATAGCCTGCTATTTGGAGAGCTGGTTTCCGGGCCCCCTCATTTGATCTACTCACTACCACCTCAGTAGCCAGAAGGAGCAGTTAGGAATCTTAGCTAATTCATAGGAAGAGGCTCTGGGGTCTGTTTAAGTGATACTCCTAATCAGTAAGTTCTCTGTGAGAAAATCTCCTATAAATAAACTGTTCAGTTGATGGGTCATGATGAGTAGCAAAGATGTCTTCATCCCCAGCTTCTCATTATCCCAGCCAAATTAACAGCAGACAGATGCCATGTGAGGGTCTCTTCTAGCCTAGCAACTTTCATATTATTTCTCTTCCCTCCGCTGAGTGGTAATCCCCTCCAACCTTATCTCCATCACAGTGTGGGCTCTTCAGCCTTCATCTTCTCCGTCACACTCCCTCCTTCCCCACAAGCAAGGGCAGGTGACTAACAGCTGGTAAAGAAGGACCTGCTATGAGTTAGCAGTTACTTCACTTGATTAATTGATGCACTTTTTTTTTTTTGAGATGGAGTCTCCTAGGCTGGGGTGCAGTGGCACGATCTTGGCTCACCACAACCTCCGCCTCCTGGGTAGCTGGGATTACAAGCACCCATCACCATGCCCTGCTAATGTGAGTGAGTGTGTGTGTGTGTGTGTGTGTGTGTGTGTGTTTGTGTTTGTGGTTTTTTTTTTTT
>PVKP010038186.1:0-21080 GCA_004027715.1 Plecturocebus donacophilus
GGGAGTGATTTACTTCCAATTATGTGGTCACTTTTAAAATAGGTATAATGTGATACTGAGAAAAATGTATGTTTTGTGGATTTGGGGAGGAGAGTTCTGTAAATATTTGTTAAGTTTACTTGTTCCAGGTCTGAGTTCAAGTCCTGGATATCCTTGTTAATTTTCTATCTCGTTGATCTGTCTAATATTGACAGTGTAACGTTAAAGTCTCCCACTATTATTGTGTGGGAGTCTAAGTCTCTTTCTAAGTCATTAAGAACTTGCCCTGTGTATCTGGGTGCTCCTGTAATGGGTGCGCATATATTTAGGATCGTTAGCTCTTCTTGTTGCATTGATCCTTTCACCACCATGTAATGTACCTCTCAGTTTCTTATGGTCTTTGTTGTTTTAAAGTCTGTTTTATCAGAGACAAAAATTGCAGCTCGTGGTAATGCTAGCTGGCTGTTTTACCCATTAGTTGATGTAGATTCTTCATTATGGTGATGCTCTTTACCTTTTGGTATGTTTTTGGAATGGCTGATACTGGTTGTTCCCGTCTATGTGTAGTGCTTCTTTCAGAAGCTCTTGTAAAGCAGGCCTGGTGGTGATGTAATCTCTAAGTACTTATTTGTTCGCAAAAAATTTTATTTTTCCTTCACTTATGAAGCTTAGTTTGGCCGGATATGAAATTCTAAGTTGAATGTTCTTTTCTTTAAGGATGTTGAATGTTGGCCCCCACTCTCTTCTGGCTTGTAGGGTTTCTGCTGAGAGATCTGCTGTGAGTCTGATGGGCTTCCCTTTTTGGGTAACCCGACCCTTCTCTCTGGCTGCCCTTAGCATTTTCTGCTTCATTTCAACCCTGGTGAATCTGACGATTATGTGTCTTGAGGTTGCTCTTCTTGAGGAATATCTTTGTGGTGTTTTCTGTATTTCCTGGACTTGAATATTGGCCTACCTTGCTAGTTTGGGGAAGTTTTCCTGGATAATATCCTGAAGAGTATTCTCCAGCTTGGATTCATTCTCTTCGTCACATTTAGGTACACCTATCAAACGTAGATTAGGTCTTTTCACATAGTCCCATATTTCTTAGAGACTTTGTTCATTCCTTTTTACCCTTTTTTCTGTCATCTCGCCTTCTCGTTTTATTTCATTGAGTTGATCTTCGACCTCTGATCTCCTTTCTTCTGCTTGGTCAATTCGGCTGTTGAAACTTGTGCATGCTTTGTGAAGTTCTCGTGTTGTGTTTTTCAGCTCCATCAATTCACTTATATTCTTCTCTAAGTTGTCCATTCTCATTAGCATTTCGTTAAATCTTCTTTCAATGTTCTTAGTTTCTTTGCATTGGGTTAGAACATGCTCTTTTAGTTCACAGAAGTTTCTTATTATCCACCTTCTGAAGCCTGATTCTGTGAGTTCATCACACTCATCCTCCATCAAGCCTTGTTCTCTTGCTGATGAGGAGCTGCGATCCCCTGTAGGAGGAGAGGCATTCTGATTTCGGGTGTTCTCAGCCTTTTTGCACTGGTTTCTTCCCATTTTTGTGGATTTATCTACCTGTCATCTTTGTAATTGCCGACTTTCAGATTGGGTCGCTGAGTGGATATCCGGCTTGTTGGTTATGAAGTTTTTTCTGTTTCTTAGTTTTCCTTCAGCAGACACCCCTTCTCCACAGAGCTGGGCCTTCCCGGGTTCAGCTGTGCTTGCTCTCAGTCCTCAGTGCTTCCAATTGCTGTTCTCCTTGTGGGGATGGGACCAGCGGAGCCCGACTAAAAGGGGACCCAGTCCCGTACACTCCGCACCGAGGAGCGCCATGCTGGGGCGCTGGCAAAACAGCCGCGCCGGCCAAAAGAGTCTCGCTGGTGACCCGTGTGGCTCCTTCACCGGGAATCTCCCAGTTTGTGGGCATCAAAACTTCATCTGAAATTATGGCGTCCACTCACTCTCTGTGCTTTCACTGGGAGCTACAATCCTGAGCTGCTGCTACATGGCCATCTTGGATCTCTCTCCTCTTCTGCTGACTTATTATGGAGGCTGACATCCTACCATTAAATATATGTATTTTTTGAGTTAAAAAGTTAGTCCTGGGGCCTCAAAGATCCCTTTCCATAATTGAAGTTTCATTAGGAGGGACAGTTGTTACTGATATTTTTGGGTTTGGTTTGAGCTGAGCTTTGCAGAATACTTGACACAGGCTTGGCACTTGCAGGGGATCTCTCGGAGTGAAGAGAGAGAGGTATTCCTGGGCCTCAGTGGTACAGGAATGAGAAAAAACCATTTGTTGCTGGAAGTGTAGGTCTGAAACATGATTTGGTCTTGCTCTGTCACACTGGCTGGAAGACAATGGCATAATCGTAACTCACTGCCATCTTGAACTCCTGAGCTCAAACAGTGCTTCTGCCTTAGCCTCCCAATATTTTCCCTTATTAAACATAAAAACATTAGAATATACCCTTCAAGTGAGCCAGGTACTAGAAAAACACTATCTGTCACACAATAGGAACTTAGTAAACATTTGTTGAACAACTTATCTTAGGCACACTGCCAGCCACACTCTAACTTCTTTCTGTGTGGCTCTAACTTGCAAATATAAGAGAAGGTGGAGGGAAAGGTTGAAGGGGCCAGGGCTGGATTCCAAACCACAGCTCACCTGCAACTCTATCTGCCACTCTTTTTTACCTGTATTATGGAAACTCTGCCACAGTTTATCACCTATGTTATGGGAATTCAGAACAAGGACTGACACTATTCATCTTGGACTGGGTTTGGAAATGCAGTCACATCCCAGAAAAGAATCCCCTTTTCCCCATGTGACAGGCCAGTCCCATGCCCAGCCCCAGATGATTGAGTGGTGATGTGGGTACATGTGGTGCACACACAGGGCGTGTGGAGACAATGGGCAGCCTCTGAGTGCCTCCGCTCGAGAGGCAGAGGGAAGCCCTTGCTGGTCGGGCCCTAGGACTCTCTCAATAACATGGGGCCAAGATGAGGTCCTTGGGCATGACAAGGGCCACCTGCAGAAGGGAGGACATCAAGGTTTGCACTGTGCATGATGGGAGGTGTGTGTAGTTAATTATTGGCTGCTAGGTTTGGTGATTAAACTGCAACCACCTACATAGGTGAGAAAAGGAAGAAAAAGCAGTTAGAATGCAGGAAAGAGGGAAAAACCCCACCTCGCCCACTTGACAGTCTCAAACTGCTGCTGCTAACCACCTGTGAGGCTGGGACAGTCCCCTGCAAATGCCCTGCTTAGACACTTGGGTTGCCGTGGCGGGCACCTTATGAGAACCGAAGACGCGAAGTCCTTCTCTGAGCACAAAGGCAGACAAAGGCACCTGCCTGGTCCTTCAGGACGGGTCCCCATGCTGGATACTGAATGGCTCAATTACTGTGCCTTGGACCAAGGTGGGAGGGGGGGCAGTGAGGAAGAGAACTTTGGGAGAATTGAAGCAGAAAGAATCTCTGTGACAATGACAATTTAAGAAACATTAGACAACCAGCTTGCTGGGGTGCTTCTAAACCTTCTGTGGGGAGGTGAAGCAGTGGAGCGGTCATGTGGAAAATTCCCTTTCTCCTCCATGCACAGTCATTCCCAAGCTGAGGGAAAGGCATTGTTTTTCTTGTGAAAACCCTCATTCCTGACAGGATTCCATCAGGCTAGGAGAAAATGCCTATGCCTGGGAAGAAGTTGTATTCTGTAAGCGTGGAGGACTGAAAGGTTGAGTCATGTCGGTTTCTTGGAGATTTCTGATTTCAAGAGGATTCAAATGTGTCTGATTTCTTAAAATGTAATTAGACAGAGAAAGGGTTGCATCTGGCCAGACCATGGTGGAAGGAGGTCTGGAGTCCCTCCTTTCACACCTGCCCAGGCTTCTCTTTGGGGACAGCGTTCATACTTGGCTGGTGAAGAAATGCTAAGGAAGCTTCCCGCAGCATTCAGCCTCCCACACCTCCCAATCAGTGGAGCCTTCCTAGGGAGCTGTTTCTGCAGGTTTGCTCTACCCGGGCCATAGCTTTTGGCAGCTGTGCCCACCAACCCCGATGGGCCCCTGCACGTCCCGCTAGGTAGACAGCAGCTATGAAAACCATTCTACATGTCTTCTCAGATCAGGGTATCATCTGTTGCACCACCAGACAGCCTGCGCACCTCAGCCAGCCCTCCACCAAGAACAAGAGGGAGCATGGTGGCTGCTTGTGTGTGACAGCCCTGCCAAAGGTTGCAACTTAAGAGCAGAGATTCAAGGCAGTGCTATAAATAAGCCAAGCTTTATTTTCCTACAGTCAGCTTGGTTTTTGCTACTGTTCGCTGCTGTAAATGTGGTAGATATCAGATCCACCTACAGACGGGCCTGCTTTGAGCCTCCCATGGTGCCTCTAGTCAGGTGCCTTTGGCAAGGTGGCTGAGCCAGACCACAGAGGGGCTGTAGCATGGGGAATGTTCCAGGCACTCACTCAACATCACTACATTAGGGAAGCCAACCCCTGTTCTACTGTCTTGCTCCAGGTATAACCCATCAGCCAAACCTCCTTCAATACTAGCTCTCGTCTTCTGACCTGGTCAGAAACATTTACCAGCAAGGGCCACTTTCCTCTGCGCATTCTATTTAAATATTTTCCAGCTTATCTGAGGGAGGCAGGGAGGCCCTGCAGATGATGGCTTCAGGAAGTTTTAGTCCCATGGAGGCCCCTGGCTGGGGCTGTTATCTCCCATCCAAATTGGAGGCAGCTGCGGCCAGATGTGTAAGAAACTCTGAGATGTGCAAGAACAAAATCAGGAGATGTGATTGTTTACATTCAGTAAATGATGGTGCGAGTGCAGACTGTCACCAAGAGATCTGTCTTCCTGCCAATTTCCAGCCTAAACAGAGGCTAGGATTTTTAAGAGGGGACAGTACTGGTGGGAGTGGGGACAGGGAGGGTCTGGACCAAGCACTGAGAAAGAGGCCTGCTAGGCAAGCCAAGCCATGTGATTGACTGAGGGAGGGGCTTTGGCCTTGATTCAAAACTAGGCTGACCCAATGCCCTGGTTTGCCTGAACAGTCATGGAGTATGCCTGCCATCCAAGTTGTGTTTTTAATAGTGCCCCTTTCACTCACAAAAAGAAGTCCATGTTTAGATGATAAGTTCTGTGCTTATCCTATTCCAAAGATGAGAAGGAATTAGGCTAGAAATGCATCCACAGAGTGACATGTAGGATGTGGGGCCCCAAAAAGTTTACTTGGCAGTGCCTGGAGGAGAGAGATGAGTGGTAAAGGACCAGGTTGGTTCCTTCTCAAGCATATTTAGAATTACAGCCTTGTCGGCAATGTCCACTCATGACTTTGGAGAGTGTGATGCTGGAAGGGTCTTTGGCATGGTCTAATTTACCTTTTCTTTTACTGGAAGAGGACATTAGGGTAAAAGATAAAAGTGACTTGCCCAAGGTTACACTCTGGTTGCTGGCAGAGGGGGCACAGAAACTTCTCCTTAAGGGATCAGGTCCAGGTACTCTTTGCTGGGACAGAGGGAGATAGAGGACTCTGAAAGAGGCTGCAGAGAATGAACAGACACATGGGACCTTCCACGGCAGCTCTAGGGCAGGGAAGCACCACAGACTACCCCACAGTTCCTAGACGAGGGGTGGGAGGGCAGAGACTGGTGAGGTTTAGACTTGCTGAGCTTGCTTGGACATGCACTCAGGTGATACCTGGAGTCACAGGGGAGTGCAGGTGAAGCCAAGAGCAAATGGGATCTCCACGGTAGTGACTAAGAGGCACCAAAGCGATTAATTGGCAATAGAACTAAGAATCAGTGAAGAAACAGGTAGGTATGGAGATCAAACACCAACGGGGTCAAATGAGTAATTTATGGAATCTAAATATTGTTCTATGGTTCAAACTGTAGTGAAATCTCACTGAGATGCAACCCCTGATAACAGCTGCCTTACCCTTGGGTATTGCTTCCCTAGCCCCTTCTCAGGTCTGCAGTAGTAGGCAAACTTTAAGAGAGTAACAGCTTCTACCTCTGCTTGGTAGGTGAGAAACTGAGTCACAGAGAAGCTGGGCTTTCTCCGGTCTTACAGGACCCTCTGCAAGAAGGGTGTGATTAACAAACCTTGAGAGTTGACTCTACAAGCCTGCCACCACAGTATCCCTCGTGGTTCCACGCAGTCACACCTCCTGTGTGTGCTCTCATGGTAGTGAAGGGACAGGGTGGTAGATTTTTCTATGAATTTGCTAGTCTGAGTGGGCCCCCCCAGGAAGAAGTTGAACATGAGAGTCTGGCGACCCTGGCTTTCAGGTCCTAGTTCTATTGCTGGCTGACGAGCTGTGCAATGGTGGCTAGTCACTTCTCTTCCTGTCCCTCCTGCTCTTCCTGGTGGTCAGATAAAGGTTCTGGCTTGTGCCATCTTCAAAGTCTCAATGCTTTTGTCTTGGCAGGGGGATCTGACCTTGGTTCAACCGTCTGTTTAGCTGTGAGTTCATCTCTTGCATATTCTTGGCAGTCTGTCTATAGAGCATCTTCACAGGTTAGGCAAGGTGCAGCCATGTGATTGAGGGAGGGGCTGTGGACTTGATTCAAAATTAGGCTGCCTGGGACAGTCATGGACCATGCCTGCTATACAAGCTGTATTTTTAATGGTGCCCCTTTAAATATTTGTCATCAGGTCTCAATTACCTTTGACAATGTAGGAATGCAACAATATGCATGCAAAATATAATTTTTAAAAATATCAGCTGGGTGCAGTGGTTCATGCCTATAATCCCAGCACTTTGGAAGGCTGAGGCAGGTGAATCACCTGAGGTCAGGATTTCAAGACCAGCTTGACCAATATGATGAAACCCCCTCTCTACTAAAAACACAAAAAATTAGCCGGGTGTGGTGGTGGACACCTGTAATCCCAGTTAGTCAGGAGGCTGAGAGAGGATAATTGCTTGAACCCAGGAGGCAGAGGTTGCAGTGAGCCAAGACTGCCGCTGCTCTCCAGCCTGAGCGACAGAGCAAGACTCCGTCTCAAAAAATATATATCATATTTGGCCAGATCTGTTATTTGCCTCCAACAAGTTTTTAGGAGGTTAAGTTAAATATGTGAAATTATTGCAGACAGTCTGCAAACTGGATAGCTCACTAGAGCAAACATACAATCACCTTCAGGCTGACTGTAGTCAAAATAATCTATTGTTGCCCTGAATAGGTTTTCTCACATAACATCTACAAAAACCCAGCATACGGTGCCTTCTGATATGTGACATTAGAAAATCTCAATCTCCTGAAAAAAATCATAAAATAGTTTCAGTATACATGAACTCGACATGTTTTTGTTCAGTGAAACTTCTTTCTTTAATGATGCCTGTTCGCATATTTGCAAATATTGAGAAAACACCCACAGGAATCATCCTCTGTTGCTGAGTCCACACAGTCTGCAGAAACCATCAGGTAAGACACAAAATACTGAATGCCACTGGAGGTCACACAAATTCCAGGACACCTCAGGTCATCTGAAGCTTCCTCTACCAAGCTCAAACTGTTAGTTTCTAATCAAATGTGCTAGAGAAGCCAGCCAGGACATTATAAAAGTCAGCAACAAGGCAACATGGTAAGAGGAGGAGGGGCCTTTGGGTAGCATCTCTTTTCAGCTCTCGCTGTAGATGTGAAGAAACCCAGAGGGGGCTGTGGCATCCCAGGTCATGAAGGCCATGAGGACCACTAGAAGCAGGCTTGGAGGTGTGGTCTCTGGGGCTGGGCTCCATTGCTGCCCTCTCTACCCTACAATACCTCTGAGATGCCCATGTAACCTCCACGGGAGCCCAGGAATTTCACCTCCTGAAAATGGGGAGGGATGGACAATAAGAGAAGAACAAGAGAGAAGCAAGAAGAAGCAGATGGTAGGAGAAAACACTGGATGGAAGGAAGAAAGACCAAAGGCCCTTTGTCCTCATCACCTTGAACAGTGAGCAGAGAAAAGAGGGGAGCATCCGGGGCCTAAGAGCTGCTTCAAGGTCATGGAAAGCCAGCCTGGACCTGGAAGGAAAGGTCCTTGCAGAACGAAACTTAAAGCAGGAAATGAGACTTAACTGTGGAAAACAAGAAATGCCTAAGTGCCTGAATCTATGTCATTCTAAGTCAGTGTGTCAGACACCCAGGACTCTGACAAATCAGGTTTCCCAGGCAAACTCAATACTTGGTTTGGGCAGCACTTCTTTATTATAAAACTAGCATCACTGAAAGCTTTTTTTTTTTTTAAAGACCAAAAATATCACATCTTAGGCAAATGAGTTGAAAATCCCTCAGAGTAACACCCTATTTTTTCCACCCATTTCTAAAGTCAGAGGACACCTGGTAAAGAAACTGGTTTTTAGGTAAAGCAATGCAATTCCTGGTGCACGCGGTTTCCTGGTGGTACTGCACTGAAGTGACATCATGGAAATGTTTGTGCCTCAAGGTCAATCTGCAGCGTTTCTGGGTGAAAGCATGAGTCTGACTCACTGGTGGGAAAGTATGTGTGTGCACCTTTGTGATCTGCTGCTGTTTACTGCTCTCTGCTTCAAAGACAAAGTTTTAATTAAATCCAGGGGGGCAGCTTGCCAGAGTTCTCCACACTTTTGGCTCACCTAGGTATGCAGCCTAAGTGTAGGTTATGCCATTTGGAAAGGCCTCTGCTTCTGTCATTCGGAAGGTAAAAAAACAATTGTTACTGCGGAGAAAAAAGACGTTTGTCTTCCAGCAAAGGCAAGGAATCTATGACATAAGATGTTCATTCTGGTGGTGAATATGAACAGTCGAATTTGTGCAGCATTCCTTACGGCGACAAAAGTAGGAAGCAGCAGACCGGGAACGTATGGAATCCTTTGTCTTAATTAAAAATACAGTGGGAGATGTGGAATTTGGCCAAGCCTCATAAATCTGCTAAAAAAGCATCAAGACTGTCAGATAAGTTTAACTAGAACCAACTGAGCCCTCTGGAGAGTTAAATAGATTCCCCACTCATGTGGACACCCACTCTCCTGTCACTTTCTCGCACTCCGCAGGCAGCAGTGGTGCTCATTAACCAGCAACCCTCCAATTCGCCGATGACAAGCTTATCCCCCTGGAGCACACGATTCAGAGATGATAAATTTACTCCCGCTTGTAAAAATGAAACTCTCCTCGGGGCAATAAAAACACTCTGAGCCTTTAGGAAATAAGTCCTTTATCTGATAACCTACATTCATTAACAAAGTCTGGTCCTCTTGGTCGGGACAGCTCTTTACAGCCAGGGAGAACTGCTCTATGGTAACTGGAAGGGAAGAAATAGAAATGGTGAATGACTTCACTTCCGACTCTGACCCCTTCTGATATGAAGGAGGACACTGTGGTTACAACAGATGTAAATGGCATGCTGTTGATCCTTCCTTGGTGACATGGCAGAGCTCCCCAGCTGTCCCATGCATGGGTCAGGGGCCCCCACACAGTGACTTCTCCACCCCATCAGCTAGAGTCATTATATCAGAGTACAAGGCCATTCCCATCAGTAAAGCTCCTCCCTAAACGGCCAGGAGGTCCTGGGTTCAGCTTCCTTGTGGGCCGTCTTGTCCCCAGAGATGACACTGTGTCCCCATTTCCTGGGACCTTCACTGAGAGGACTGCGCCTGCCTTTGTAAATTTGACGGTGCTAATTTTTAAAATCTCAGTCTTCCATCATGATTTCCATGGCTTTAACTCTTCTCTTGGTGTATGGCCCCAAATGTTGACTCAAACCCTACAAACTCCCCCAAATATATCAAATTGTCTTTCTCCAACCAGCCTTCTCAAGGAGAATAGGGAAGAGAAACCTAAGAAGACTTATGGAAAAAAAAAAGTTTTAATCATACATTGAAATTGGCCATGAAAGCTCTAGGAATGTTAATCTAGAAAATTTACACAAATTACATTCCCCTTTTCATATTTGTGGCCAGGTTCTCATCAAAGGCTCACTTATGTGGTCACCAATTTTTAAGCCACAGACTGCCCTCCCTGTAGGCTGTGTTGACTGTATTATTTCATGCTTGAAACTCTGCCACCCTCAGATTTAAATCCACTTATTTGACAGGCATTAAGGCTTTTACCAAGTTAACCCATCCAGATTAGCCTTTGATTGCTATACTCAAAGCTGCATTCTCTCTTTACCCGCTGTAACCTTTCATTGCTCTCTGCTGGGAACAGCTGGGCCTCTTATCTTTGAGTAGAGCAAAACTCAGTCCTCCACTTGAACGTCCCAAGCCCACCCATCCCGCCAATAAAGCCATTGACTGCCCTCTGGTCCTATGCAACCCCTACAGACCCCACAAAAGTGGGAAGAGCTAAACTCAGCCTCAAGACTGAGGGACAGTCTGATTCCAATGATTTGGCCTCAAGCATGTCTGGATGTCATGTCTACAAATACAGATATTTTAAAGAGAATGATATCAGCAATATTGAATTTTCATCAAGAAAATATTGTCTGGGTAGGTTTGTTTGTAGTTTTCAATGCTACTCTAAAATACAATTCCTTAGACTGCTTTAATCTCTGACTAAAGTACTCCACGCAGTCTTGACTGCTATCAGTCATATCTGGTGCTGATTATTTCTTCCAAGTCTAAATTTTGCTCTTATCCAGTCAAACATACTTAGGATCCATAGGGAGATCAATGTTGCCTTCCACACGCTCTCCAATGCATATACCCACCCAGTCTTCAATTGGCTGAAGCCAGTGTTAATTACATAGAATCATCAATTTAATCTTTTTTAAAAATTAATTTTGCCTATAAAAAGGGCTCAGCAGAAACTTGTACAGGGAGATAAGGGCCCAAGCTGTGTTAAGTTTACATAAATGCTTTTGCTCTCACCCATTCAGAATACAGCAGCCTGGGAAAGACCCTGTAGGCAAGACCTCTCTCCCCCAACTCTGTCCTCAGTTTTGGACTTTTGCTGCGACCTGATTTGGTGTGACAACATATTGATCTCTGACTACTCTCTGAGGATGGCTAAAGAATAATCTACAAATTCAAGTGCTAGGTTTTCTTTAACTCACCTTTTTAAGGCAGCTATTTTATTTGAGAAAGGTTTATGCTGTAACTTAGACTCTTACTTAGTGCAGGTCAGGGAAATTGAAACACTTGACTTGCTTCCTTAGAGTTACTGGATTCTTACCGACAGCTCTCTCCTCTCTGTGGTGACCCTGCATTTATGCTTCTCGCTTCCTGTGCACTGGACTCCACTATAATACTTTTCATTGTCACAGATATAGCACCCACTTCAAGTTACCTTGAACTCTGTACATCTAATCCAAACCAATCGACGTCCATACCAAGCCAGCCCTTTCCAGCATTTTCCCATTTCTGTGGGACTGTCATCCTCTAGCCACCAGGCCGCTGAGCCCGATTCTTTGATTCCTCCCTCAGGAGCCCATGTTTGCTGACTCTTGTATGATGATGTCCCTTGGATGTGTCCCTTTTCCACAGCAGCACTGTCACTTTGATCCCTGGAGAACCTTCTCACTCATTTCCAGCCTCCATGCCCACTGCTGCCACCACTCTGAGCCTGGCCCTGCTGGAGCCCTATGCCTATGGCCTGCATTCCTCCTCACCACTCCAGGCCTAGGCCCTCTTCCCCATGCAAACCACCCTGATGGTTCCTGACTCTCACTCATGCAGGGTTCCATCTTGGGCCATGTGCTCCCTCCCTGTACCCTCAGGTTGGCCAAGATCCCACCTGATATGGTTTGGTTGTGTCCCTAATAAAATCTCATCTTGAATTGTAGCTCCCATAATCCCCACATGTTACGGGAGGGGACCCAGTGGGAGGTAATTGAATCATGGGGGTGGTTACCCTCCATAATGTTTTCATGGTAGTGAGTTCTCATGAGATCTGATGGTCTTAATAAGGGGCATTTCCCACTTTTGCTCAGCACTTCTCCTTCCTGCCACCATGTGAAGAAGGATGTGTTTGCTGCTTCTTCTGCCATGATTGTAAATTTCTTGAGGCCTTCCCAACCCTGCAGAACTGTGTCAGTTGAACCTCTTTCCTTTATAATTACCCAGTCTTGGGTATGTCTTTATTAGCAGTGTGAGAAAGAACTAATACAGCACCCTTCTCCAGAGCCATGATGGGAAGTAGTCTCAACACAGGCCTGGGATCAGACAGACCTGACTTTAAACCTTCCCTCTGCCACCTCCAGCTGCGTGTCCTTGGACAGGTCACACAGCCTTGCTGAGCCTCGCTTCCTCATCAGTGACGTGTGGAGCCTGGAGCCCACCTACTGGAGCAGGTGTGAGGCTGTGTATGAAGAAATGGTGCTGACAGTGAGTCTGTACTCCATCTCAGGTTCCTGTACAAAGCTTTCTCTAAGTCTCCCCTCTTCCCCGTTTGATGTCTTGATGTGACACATGGCACATGGGGTTTCTCTTTCCCAATCAGTCTCTAGTGTTTAGATGTCTGAGCTGCCCTGGCCTCAGGAGAGGGCTCAGGAGATGGACTTGGGTCCTATTCCAGAGTCTGTCCTATCCCCATCGTGTCCAGCATGCCCACAACCCAGACTGAAGTAGGAACACAGGGCCAGACCTCAGTCCAGTTCCCTTCAATGGGCTAGCTGAGTATTGTGCGGCTAGCGGCCTACAGCCATTTGTACACAAATGACGAGAACCAACCTTGAGAACAGAGGCC
Organism: Plecturocebus donacophilus; assembly: GCA_004027715.1. Classification (NCBI taxonomy): domain Eukaryota; kingdom Metazoa; phylum Chordata; class Mammalia; order Primates; family Pitheciidae; genus Plecturocebus; species Plecturocebus donacophilus. The sequence goes on from PVKP010038186.1 coordinate 12,616, forward strand.
CAGCAAAAGCAGCATGCCCCTATGTCTCAGCGTTTTCCCACTCTCGATGTCGGTGTGACACAGGCTCCTATGCCAGTGCAGGTTTCTCTCTCCCTCACCCCACTCTCATTTCTATCAAATCACAAAAGAGAAGAAGGGTGAAAACCATTAGGTTGCCATAAAGACATACCCAAAACTGGGTAATTTATAAAGGAAAGAAGTTAATTGACCCATGGTTCTGCAGGTTTGGGGAGGCCTCAGGAAACTTATAATCATGGCAGAAAGGGAAGCAAACACATCCTTCTTCACATGGCAGCAGGAAAGAGAAGTGCTGAGTACAAGGGGGAAAAGCCCCTTATAAAACCATCAGCGCTTGTGAGAACTCACTGTCATGAGAACCGGTCTGTGAGGCCACTTTCCCTGATAGCTGATTCACTGACAACTTGCAAGAAAAGCCTCATGACAGGTTGACATGTCACATCCCCTCCCTTCTTCCTCCCCAACTTTTAAATAGAAGAGAAAAAAACCTCAAAATGAAAGCATTTGTTGTATTTGCTTTCCTCTACCTTTGCTGCTGATTCAAGGGGCTGACTGCCTAATGAAAATCAGATACGCAGCCAAACAAGTGCCAAAACATGGAAGGTCTCACTGGGGCATGAGTCTCCCTCCGGGACTCTCAGCGGAATCATGTTCTTGCTTCAACATTATTGTCTCAACTGCTCTTAAGTATTCCAGTACCATTCATGGTGGTAGTGGGAGGCTGAGGCTTCCACCTGTCTGAGTAGAATCAAGTTTTCCTTGTTTGAAACTTTCTACTTTTGTGTGACAAAAGAAGGGAGAACAAGAGACCTTTAGATATCAAGTAGCTTTGAGGTTGGGATCAGGAAGAGGAAGCATAGGGAAATAACCACCTGATTCAAGTAAAAAATGGTCATTTTGGAGAAAAAAATGTGGAGCAGCATGAAATAGGTTTCCTCTTTGTGGTATGTGCTGCAATCAGCGGTATATTATCTACAATGGCCTCACCCCTCGCAGTCACCACTGCAAGATAGAACCTTACAAAATGGGAGATACCTAAAACTCAAGGAAATGGTTGCACCTAGAATAAATTTCATTATAACATCCTGTTTCAAATCAAGGGGAAGACAAAATAAACACACAATATCATTGTACTGATTTTCTTCTTCGAAATATTGCTGGTCAGATTGGGCACCTGTCACTAAGTTAGTGGGTACAATTGACCCTGATCTATAACCCGCCCCTGGGGCTGCAGTGCTCAGAAATCCTGTCTCAGAATGTTCTTTCAGCTTCTCTCTCAATCTTTGTGCCAGGGCCCTGGGTAATAGGAGCCCTGCCTCTGAGGCTAAGCTTTAGAGGACCCTGCCTATAGGGCTACGGGGACTGCCCACCTGGAACCTGCACTCACCCCTCCAGAGACCAATACTCTGGTTTCCTGACCTTAAGCCTCTTTTCTGCGATGTGTTGTTGCTAGTGAGCCACACTACTGCCGTGTCTACTCTAGATCGTGGGGTGACCAAGGGGCAGCCGATTGCAGGGGTGTGGACAGACCTTGAGCATCTAGACCAGAGGATCTGCACGGTGTGGGATGGAGCTGGAGGCGCAGTGAGAGAGAGAAGTGGGCTGAGGGGCTGCTTCTCACTGTGCTGCGGGGTTCACACAACAGCTAGGAGTCTGCACATTCTAAGTTAGAATCTGGCCTTCCGGATGAATGAAGTTCCATTTGTCAGGGCAGGAGGGCAGAGTAGATTTTCTTGAACATGTTGGAAGCTTGCTTTGTAATTCTGCCCTGGGCCCCACATGGGAGGGGCAGACTCCTGGTGGGGAAAGAAGACCTGGGACTAAAGTACCAGGTTCACTCAGACCTCTTCAGCATCCAAGCCCTCTGTCCCTGGAAAGAGGAGATTGCACCAGCTGAGTCTTCAGTCTGGTAGGGGAATGTGGCTCTCACCTTAGGTGCCTTTAGTGAAGACGAGGAGACAGCTTCCTCATAGGTGTGGCCGAAATGTGGAGGCTGACACTCACCCCTACATGGACAGTTCCTCTGGAGGAGTTTGATGGCTGAGCACTTCTGGGAACCAGGTTTCTCCGGAGGCAGCAGCCTCCCTTACTGAGGCTTGCCGGGCCCAGGAGCAGCGGGCCCTGTGTCTCCTCACCAGCTTCTGCCTGGGAGCCTTGAGGGTCAGGTTCCCCAGTACCCATACCTGAGGCTCCTGGCCAGGGGCCCCTTAGTGGCGACTCCTTCTCCACTGACTGCAGCAGGAGGTGGGACACTGCGGCCACTGTCCCTCAGCCCTCTCCTCCCACTTGTGGGTGACAGCATTGCGCTCAGCTCGTCATGCAGAACTGTCTGCCACTCCAGACAGCTTCTGAAGTCCCCCACCCACCTCTTTTTCATAACACAACAGAGAAACGTTGAAAGAGAGAGACAGAAACAAAAAGGCTCGTTTTGCAGAAAGAACTCTGGCTTTGTTTTCAGAATCAACATGGAGGGTTGACAGGGGTTTAACTTCTTGGCAATCAGCAGTTACGGTGCCACCAGTCTCCTGCATGTTGATATGTGGTGGGGGGTGTGGAGCTGGCCCTCGGGGGACCTCCACGAGAGGGTGAGAGCCCTGCTTACTGCCCTGTCCTCCACCAAGGCTGCCCTGTCAGAGAGCACCTCTGTTTCAGAAAGTGGCAGAGCATAACACGCGTGGCCCTCCCTTCTCTGGCCCCACACCTGGGAGCCCACAGGAGCATCTCTTCTCTGACAGACAAGCTTTTAGTCTATAACTAAGTCTCAACATATTTTTTGCCCAGAACACTGGGATCTTAGCACTTCCCAAGGGACAGCCTCCTCCAGGATGGCGACGGGCCACTGCTTCTACAATGCCAACCCTCCTTTTGACCCCCACTGCTGCCACCTCTTTGCAGATCTTTGTCCCCTGACTTGCTGGTCACACCCATGTGTTTTGGTCTCCATCGTCCACCCAGCTCCACTCTGGGTCTCTTTCTCCAAAGCACCACGTCCCCAGAAGTCAGGAAACTTTCCCTCCAGGGAATCTGGGTGTCACAGTCACTCTCCCGCTCCTTCCCTTCCTAGGCCACCTACTGCTGCCCAGCAGAGGCCAAGCTCCATGAAGCAGCAGCCAGCACTCCCCATGACCCACCTGGCCCACTTTTCCAGGCTCGTTCTCTCAATGGTGTTTCTTGGCCTTTCTCCCAAACACCTTTCTGACAAGGCAGACCCCTCGTCATTCCCCATTCAAGCCCTCACTCACAGTGGTCGCCTGCTTTCCTGAATGGCAGAGCCCTTTCAGCTTGGGGAAAATGTGCCATTCACTCAGGAAGAGATGACAGTGTGGCCCTTCTGGGTCCCTTCTGGAACCCATGGACTCCCTGTGTGCAGGGGGCTGCCCTTCCCTAGGGGGACAGTGGCATGCACTCCCCTATTTGACATGGCCTTGGCTCACCATGGCCAAAGGCTGCCTCCTGGGGCCTGCTTCAGTCTTAGCCAAGAGCAAGGTACAGGGCCAGAGGCAGCAGCCACTGCTACCGCATCGCTTCTCCAGTGTCATCCCCAGCAGCCAGCGTGAGCCCCTCCATGGCCTGGCTCTGTCCCACCTGCAGATCCCCTTTCACCTGCATAGAGGACACCTTTGACACTAACACTCAGCTGGAGGCCACCACCATCACCACTGTCCCATCAGCAGAACAAGAGTCAACCAATTTTTGGAAACAAACAGCTGTGGCCGCTAGTGTCACACTTAAATTGGGAAGGTAAGGGAAAGAACAGCTGCAATTGCCTCGGGTGTGGCATTGACCTGTTTTCCACCCTGCAGGGATTCACTCTTCCACCTAATACAGTGCTCAGGCTGAGGACCCGGACGTCACGAGGCCTTGCCATCATCTCTGCCATGTGCCCCTCTCGGCATCTGCGTGTGTGGGCCCAGGTCACACACGCACCGCACCCCCAAGCTGAGGTGGGGCCAGTTCTCTCCTCTCCACCTTGGTGCCCGGAACCGGCCCTCCCCTCATCACTCTTGGCTTTTCCTCTTACCTCACGCTTCACACGGAGGCCCTCCAGGCTCCTTCGCCCTCACACCCCCGGAACCCCTGCCTCCACCCGGGTCTCCTGCCGTTACTCCTCGGTTCCTGTCCTCAGAGCTGTTCATCTCCACACCCGAAGACATCTTCCCAAAGCTTTTCCCCGGACTCCACACGGACAGTGGGAGTTGACCATGACAGCTACTGGCCTTGGCACTCAGGCCCTGTGGGACCCTGCCTTCACCCTCACATTGGCCCTATACCCTGACCACACCAAGCCAAAGCACTTTCCCGAATCACCCATGCACTTCGTGCCTCCCTCCTCGCTCTTCCATCTGCTCAGAATGTCCTTTCCACCTGCCTGATAGCTAAACCCTACCTGTCCTTCAAAAGGCAAAGCCTCAAATGCCGCTTGCCTCACTGGAACTTCATGGGGAGCTGCGTGGACCCTGCACTCCCTGCCCAACTTGTGTCTCTTCCGTGCTCTTTCGGGGCCTCCTAGTCTATGCGAGCTCTCATCTCAGTTCTGACCAGTGCTCCTTGGGAGCAGGGGCTGTTTCATACTGGACCTTTTATTCCCGATGTGTAACACAGTCCCTGGCGCATGGCAGGCCTTCAACAAATATGGGGCGAGAAGGGTGGATGAGGGAATGAAGGAAGGGTGTTCCACATCAGGACTGTTTCTGAAGGATAATAGTAGATGCTAGATTTGGGAGGGGCAGCTCCATCGTTTCAATGTTTGTTTTTCATGCAGCAGTAGGAGGCTGAGAGATGGAGCAAGCCGCAGCTTCTCCGGGCCCTTCTGCCGCATCGGTCCTACGGTCTGAGGCAATACCTTGATTCTATTCTTTAGGACCAATGCGGTCTGCGTGCTTCTTGCAAGAAGAAAGAATGGAGCAAACTGAGCTCAGCTGCCCACAGCTGCCACAGGTCCTATGCAGCTGGGACATCAGGCACCTCTGGAGTCAGCGCAGAACCTGAGTGTCTCCTTAAAATAGCACGATTACTAGAAAAACTCAACTGCATGCCCATGGCCTGGAATGGGTTTGCATAAAATTTATTTAGTCTTAAACTGCTTAGGATTGAAGAATGATAAGATATGCACAAGGCAAGGAACTCTAATATCTACTCCACCAAGAAACGGGTTTACATACTGAGAAATAGCTGTTTTGAACATTTTAAAAAGCCATTTTTTTCTGCTATGTTATGTTTTCTGGACTAACCAATGTATGTGATTCATACACTTTAATCTTCCAGCTCACAGAAAGAACTGGTTAGAAGCCATCTCTACTACAAGTCCTTTTTTGCTGCACTCCTGGACACAGAAGAATTTTCACACATAATTATAAAAATCCATGAGAATTACTTTATTTTCCAGGTGGCCAATAAAGAGAGAACTTCTGAGTGATTTTCAGGAGCAAAAAAGAATCGCAAGAGATCGGTGTCATCAATCTCTACTTACACTAATGTTATATAAAATTTCCCCACCAAGTATTCAATATCCGTTTTGATATGCCAGAGCTGAGATTCTACATGTCAGTAGACAAAGGTGAAATACTGGTGAAAATCTCACTTTTAGTTACCTTGCGATCATTTTCCCCCTCTAACATTCTGTGCCACTTTAAGTAGATATCAAAACTTGTTAAATGATTACATCTCAGAGGACAAATGCTGCTTTTTTTTTCTTTGTGGTTCTCATGTTTCTAAGTAAAAGCTATCATTTTCAAGTTAATAGAGCATTATGTTTTCTCTGCAAATAAAATCTCATAAGTCATAAGCAAAGAGAGAGGTAAATTCATAAAGAGGAGACAAAGCACTATCTTTCCTCCTGGCACTTGGGATCTATGATAGCTTAAAAATGATGTTTTTAACTCTGGTGATTTATCAAACTCGAGATTTCACAAAAGATAAACAGATGCATTGAAGAAAAAATACATCATCTTAATGCTTCATTTTGACACTTTTGGTATCTAAAGAGCATGTATCTTAAAGATCTCCCCTCACAAAACTCAATAGTTTCCATGATTTACACAATTAATTCTTGTTTTTAAGACACACTGAAATGAGAACATGCCAGAGGTACCTTTAAAGAAAATGGCCACATTTGAAACATACAGATTATTTATAGAAGAAAAACTGGAAGAGCTGAAAGAAACTCTGGTTGTCAACAGACAGTTGCTTTTTCTATTTTTTCTGTAGTTCATTTTGGTTTTTGTGTGGGTGGATCATGTGAGCTCAAAGGTTATTCGCTAAATGTTTTGTGAGATTAGAACATGTTGTCCTTTAAAATCTACATTTAAATTTATGTTTATTGCAAACATGTTTAACTTTACAATATGTGATATGGAATAATATTTTTAAATACAAAATTATATCTAGAGTGTCTATGATAAGTCAAGAGTTCCTATGCTTCTATTTTTATTCACAGTTTAGAAGGTCTTATTCTCCATCCTGTTCCCAGTGGAAAACTCACAAATACAGTATACTTGGTGCAAATTGTTTCTTTTTTTTACTTTCTGTGTTACATTTGCCCATCAACTTGGGTACTAATGTAACCATATTTTGAAACTACTTAGATATTAGAAGATGTTAAATGAGCAGGGACTGTAGACTAGATCTCTGCAGTCCATCATACAAGGTACATTTTTTTTTTTAATCACAGAGTGCAAAACAAAAGAGCAAAAACACATTTAAAAAGTAGGAAGGGCTTATTTTATTTTTCACTTCTTTAGAAATGATCAGCTTCCAAATTCAGCTCCAACAAGCACTAGGATCCCTGCAACATGGGCAGAGAGTAGTAGTGTGCTGGGATTTGAGTCTTCTTCTGCCTCTTTTAACTGTGTGACCTTGGACAATTTAGTAACCTCTCTGTGCCTCAGTTTCCTCAGATGAAAGTTGAGGAGGCAGTGGGTCCTTCCTCACTGCCTAGTGGGGGATTAGAGTTGCACTGTCCCTAACATTTTGCACAGGGCCTCCTTTACTCTATATGGTCCTAGTGCTTTCACACATGTAATTTCATTTAATCCTCATAGAAACTTTGTGAAATAGAAAAAAATAAGCATTGTTCAGAGGCAAACCCAGTAAGAGTCATAGGAAGCAGTACATGCTAACTTTACTATAAATAAATACACACAGAAAGACTTCCAAAAACTCAAGAACACCAGAAATTCTGTTCTCTGGGATTCACCTGTGGGAAGGAAAGCCCTAAAGGATGGGGTTGAGGAGCTCCACCACCAGTCTGCGTAAAGCTGTAGGGTTAGCCGGCCCTGGGGGCAAAGTCATAATGCCACAGCTTACTAGTGTGTGACCCTGGGCAGCTGTTCACCCCTCCAAGCCTCAGTTTTCTCAGTGGGCTTTGCAAGGTTGTTGTGGAGATTAAACAAATTACAAGGGCCAAGCACTTGGCGAAACTTTAGCAAAGAGAAAATGCTCTATAGATGGAGATGGCTGTGGTGGCTGTGATAAGTACACAGATGGCTGCGTGTCAGCTATTAGACTTGGCTCAAAGGGTGACATTTCATTAGCATCAGGTCAAGAATAGCCACTAACTTCCATTCTTGAGAGTCCTCCATAAAACACACATCACTCAGGTGTCAGAGTTTGCTTTTGCTTTTCTTCTCCCTCTCTCCACTGCAACAGAGTCCTCGGGTCACTGGTGATAAAAACTACCGCAGAATTTGTCACTTCCTTCAAAGGAGAGTGAGTCAGTAAAGTCTCTAAAGACAGCTTTCCTTGGGGACAAGCTCGGAAGTTCAGGGGTGTGACAGCACTTTTTCAGAAAACAGCATTTGGGGTCTTCTTAGGGCCCAGCTGGCCCAAACCTGAAGTTCAACTACATGGCTGTGGGGAGATGGAGAAGCTCGGGAGGAAACCCCAGCGTGATGACCAACGGACGCAACCTGCGGGATGTCAGAGGAGCGCTCTCCGCAGAGCTACTGTCCTGCCGGGTGCTCTGTGTTCTTCAACCTTCTCTTCCCACGTCTCTTGGCCAATGAGCCATGACACTTGGCACCTTTTTACATACTACAGTGCTTCCATGCAGTCAGCCGTCCTCATGTGTTTTGTCTAAGAGCCCTCCTTGATGTTGGCACAAGGAACCTCCAGTCTCCTACTTCTGCCAATCTCCTTTTCACCAGGCACCTCCCTCGGACTTCCGATCAGCCACCACCTTTGTCGCTCTCCCTCAAAGCAATATTGTGCTTGAGTGTAGTCAGGAGAGTTACCACTTTCGGGTTCCTCCATGTCCTGCCAGCTTCTGGATTTGCAGACCTCAAACTTCAGAGACCCAGTGTCTCTGAACTCCCTTGACTCCCCAGGCTGCTCCCGGCCATCACACACTCTGTGAAATGGTGACCCTCAAGTCTTAGGCTCACCTTTTGCCCACAGCCACTGCTCATAGGCCTAGGATTCAGCTGTGGGATTGAGGTAGAGAAAATGAA
>PVKP010038187.1:0-21054 GCA_004027715.1 Plecturocebus donacophilus
TGAGTCTCACTCTGTCACCCAAGCTGGAGTGCAATGGTACAATCTCAGCTCACTGCAACCTCCACCTCCCAGGTTCAAGCAATTCTCCTGCCTCTTCCTCTCGAGTAGCTGGGATTACAGGTGCCTGCCACCATGCTCAGCTAATTTTTGTATTTTTAATAGAGACGGAGTTTTGCCATGTTGGCCAGACTGATCTCCAGCTCCTGACCTCAAGTGATCTGCCCGCCTCGGCCTCCCAAAGTGTTGGGATTATAGGCATGACCCACCATACCTGGCCAACACACTTTTACACAAGCAAATCTCGTGAGAACTCTATCACTATACAGGACCAAGCAGGGATGGTGTTAAACCATGAGAAACTACCCTCATGATCCAATCACGTCCCACCAGGCCCCGCCCCCAACACTGGGGTTATAATTTGACATGACATTGGCAGAGACGCAGATCCAGACCGTATCACTTGATGAATAAATTGTTGTAAAAGCGCTCATCCGCACCACTACTCTCCAGCCTGGGAACAGTGAGACTCTGTCTAAAAAAAAAAAAAAAAAGTGCTCATCAGCTGTCTAATACTTCACACAAGATTACATGTATTGCTTCTCAGTCTAATTTATGGCCCCTTCAGCCATACTGACTACTTCAGACAAGACAGAGAACAAGGAAATGTCACCTTGTGGGTCCCTTCTCCCACCACCATCTTCTTTCCCAGGGACAGGGGTGGGGTATGTTCTGTCATGCTCCCCTTCAATCTTTCATATTTCTTTTTTACTTTTTCTTTTCTTTTTTTTGAGACAGAGTTTTGCTCTTGTTGCCCAGGCTGGAGTGCAATGGCACTCTCTCGGCTCACTGCAACTTCTGCCTCCTGGGTTCAAGCAATTCTCCTGCCTCAGCCTCCTGAGTAGCTAAGATTATAGGCACCCACCACCACACCTGGCTAATTTTTGTATTTTTAGTAAAAACAGGGTTTCACCATGTTAGCCAGGCTGGTCTCAAACTCCTGACCTCAGCTATTCTACCTGCCTCAATCTGCCAAAGTGCTGGGATTATAAGCATGAGCCATTGCACCCAGCTCAATCTTTCATATATATATATATATATATATTTTTTTTTTTTTTTTTTTAAGATGGGGTTTCACCATGTTGGTCAGGCTGGTCTTGAACTCCTAACCTCAGGTGATTCACCCACCTTGGCCTCCAAAGTGCTTGGATTACAGGCATGAGCCACCACGCCTGGCCCAAACTTTCATATTTCTAAAGGACCTTGTACTTTCTTAATGCTCTTACATCCATTATCGTATTTAATCTTATTCCACTTGTTGAAGAAAGCAGGTCAAATGGGGAAGCCAAGGCCCAGCATGGTAAATGATCTGCTCAGGAACATACCACGTGGATACAGCTTCAGGGCCTCTGTCTTTCTCTGGCTTCTCTGAGCTCCCCATCTGTTCACGTACTGTTCTCTCTGCTGCATATGATGTTCCCTTTATTAACTGCTACCTAAAGACAGCTCAGGTGGCACCTCTCCAGGAACTCTTTTTTGGCTTTTCTAAACCTGGGTTAGAGGCCTCTGCAAGCACTCCTTCCCACTGTATCTTGAGTTTATGTCTCTCATAGCATAGATCTAGTCTGTGTCTGCCACATGAGACTGGGAGCTTCCAGAGGGTAGGGACTATGTCACTAATTTCTGTATCTATGTACCTAGCTCTGTACCTGGCACACTGCTTTTTAAATGTCTGATAAATTAATGGATGGATGAGCAATGCATAGATAGAGTGGTAGCGTGGTTTGCCTAAGGTCACAGCTAAAATTATAAACTGAAAAACAAGTGTTTAAAGAAGGTTGGCTTTTGGCTTTCGGCTTGGAGGAGGCTAAGGTGCAACTTTCCTTGGTCGTCCCAAATCCAGGTTCATCCGACGCCAGCTGCCTCCACCGTGCTGCCGAAGTTCATCCCCAGCGTGATCAAAGTCTCATAACTCAGTTGCACCGGGGGGTGAAGTCGGTGCCACTTCTGCGCTGGCCCCCAAGGTCGGCCCCCTAGATCTGTCTCCAAAAAAGGTTGGTGATGGCATTGCCAAGCGAACAGGTGACTGGAAAGGCCTGAGGACTGCAGTGAGACTGGCCGTTCAGAACAGAGAGGTCCAGATTGAGGTGGTGCGACTGCCTCGCCATGATCATCAAAGCCCTGAAGGAACCACCAAGAGACAGAAAGACAGAAAAACATCAGACGCAGCGGGAACATCACCTGTGATGAGATCGTCAGCATCGCTCAACAGATGCGGCACGGAGCTTTAGCCAGAGAACTCTCTGGAACCATTAAAGAGACCCCGGGGACCGTCCAGTCTGTGGGCTGTAATGTTGATGGCGGCCACCCTCATGACATCATAGATGACATCACAGTGGTGTGGGGCATGCCCAGCTCTTTAAGAAGCACAAAGGAAAATACTTCAATAAAGGATCATTTGACAACTGGTTTAAAAAAGAAGAACACAGTGGCCTGTGCCTGTAACCCCAGTAACTCAGAAGGCTGAGGAAGGAGGATCACTTGAGGCCAGGAGTTCAAGGCTGCAGTGAGCTATGATTATGCCACTGCATTCCAGCCTGGACAACAGAGAAGACCCTGTCTCTGGGGAAGAATCATTGAGTAAATGCACTATGAACTCGGTTTCTTCGTAAGTATTTTCCAGTACCTCGTGCTAGGTGTCCTGGCTTCTAGTGCCACATGCTCCCCATTGCCCTCTCATGAGTGCCCATAGCAGAATGGGGGAGCAAGGGAGTCAGACTCTGGACCTGTTATTTATAGCCTGGAAGGAGGCTCCAGAGCTTGAAAACCTGTCCCAGGAAGGTAAATGGTGTCCCTCAGCTCCTTTGCTGGCCCAGGGTCACTGATTCCTACACCTTGCAAGGCAACTATGGTCATTCAGGCATATGGCTCCTAAATGTTTCAAACCCCTTTAGCAGGGCACAGGAAAGGGTGTCAATAACCTGAGGTCTTGCACACTGTCCAGTACTGGGATTTGCACAACTTGGTGAGAGCAGGTCATTCCATCCTGAACCCCCAGCTGTGCCCGACGAGGAGCTCTGGGAAGCCCAGCAGCTACTGCTGTTAGTGCTGTTACTGCAGGGCCAGAAGTCAGGGCACCAAAAATTGAACTGTCTTGTATGGATCTGAATTCCTCTGAAACAGATCCTGAGACAAAGATGTGAGTGCCAAGCATTTTTAGGGAAGTAATCTCAGGAAACACCCATCAGGAGTGGGAAAGTGATACAGGGAAGGAAGGAAGTTAATAAAGGGGGCCAGGCACGGTGGCTCATGCCTGCACTTTGGGAGGCTCAGGCAGGCGGATCACCTAATGTCCGGCGTTTGAGACCAGCCTGACCAACAGGGAGAAATCCTGTCTCTACTAAAAATACAAAATTAGCCACGCATGGTGGCAGGTGCCTGTAATCCCAGCTACTCAGGAGGCGGAGGCAGGAAAATCACTCGAACTCGGGAGGCAGAGGTTGGGGTGAGCCAAGATCACAATATTGCACTCCAGCCTGGGCAACAAGAGCAAAACTCCATCTCAAAAAAAAAAAAAAAAAGTTAATAAAGGGATGTTACCAAGCCAGTTACCGCGGTGAGCAACTGGAGCCCTGTCCTGCTGGGGAACGTCAGGAGATGATATGGGACAGGCTGTCATGAAGCAGCTGAGGGCAAGGAAGCCAGGTGCTTCTGCCCCACCCTGTTGCCACTTCCTGGCACTTCTACTATGCCAGGCATGTAGATGTTCTAAATGGGCAACCTTGGATGTGCAGAGGTGAATGCCAAGGGCATGGGGACGGAACCTAGGCAGAGCTCACTCAGCATTCTAGCCTGGCTCGGCGTCATCCGAGCTTCAGCCTCATCTGTAAAACAAAGGGAACAAGCCATCTCTCCAGCTAGTGGTGGTGAAGTTAGCGGAGATGAAGGTATGTGACACCACTTGGTAAGATGAGGGGGATGACTGACAATTAGAACTAATGCCAACTCCCCATCTCCTGGCACATTAAAGAGAGATTTAGAAATTAAACATCAAAGAGATTGCCAGGCAGGTTGACTCCAAGGGGAAATGGTTTTAGATTTAGATCTTGATGAAATTTCTGAGTTGGCTGATGACAGAAGCAGGAGCTCCCCAGGCTGCACACAACTACTGGTCAATTCACACCCAACCCACGCCCAAGCCTCGAGGAGGGAAAATCACTTTATTCTCAGCTCCAACCTTTGGTTCAATTATTATTCCCCAGTGGACAGGAACTGTCAGGGAAGGACAAAGCTGCTGTGGTAATGAAGGACTGTTTACTGCTCAGCAGGAGGGAAGGACAAGCCAGAATGTGGTCAAGAACGATGAATCTGCCCCGTTGGGTGCAGCTCATTGAATGGATGGCATGTGTGATTTATAAGCTCTCTCCCTTGAAAATCCAAAGGTTTCTGAGTGGAGATGGGAACGAAGAATGAAGGAAAGGACTAAGATAGAGACAGAGGTCTCTGTTTATTCTTCCCTTTCCCCATTATCAGCCAAGGCAGTAAATTCAGCAAATCTACTTGACACTAATCTTGTTAGACTAATTTACGGTAATTCAGTTCACTGTGGGGATAATCAGATTTGTGTAAACTTTCACAATAGTCTCCAAAGGCTTCATATATTTTGACAGATAGAGTCTTTAAAATGCCTGTGCCGAGGTCTTAGATAGGGAGAAGAGACACTGCAGGCTGGTGGGAAGGAGTGATTTCAGAACCCAGAAATGCACAGAGCCACTGTCTTCTCTGAATCCCCGCTCTTAGGCCTTCACTCCACTCCCCTCCTGGTGACCTGGCTCCGAAGCTGATGGATGGGACTGAGAGTGGCCTGGGTTAGCAGACAGTGATCTCTTACGAATGACAGGGTGGTCACTCCCCACCCTTCCAAATCGAATTGTCCAATAATTGCTGGTCCAATCAGGAGTGTGTCTGGCATATAATCATCATCAATAAAGGCAATTCTTGTGATTATTAGTCAAGATAATGCATATAAACTTATTAAAAGATAAACGGGCACATTGAAATTTTAAAGAGTTCATTTGAGGGGACAGCAAACTCATGAGTCAGGTAGGGCCAAACCACAAGCAGTTTGGATTCTACCACGGGGTACAAAAGGAGAAACCTTTTATAAGGTGTTTGGGAAACACAAGGAAAATATTCCCTTGGTTGAACTGTGAAGCTCCTACTTGGTGGTTAGCTGGCAGTTTCGTATTGGTGAAATCTCTAGTAGGAACATAGTTGGCAGCTTCTGATTGGTTTAGCTTAACTTTCACATTATGGTTTACATTAATGTGGATTTTAGTTTGTTTACGTAGGAACTAAAGGTGCTGAAGCCATCTCAGCCTAATGACCTTTGTGGACAAAAAAAGTCAAACTCTGGCCGGGCGTGGTGGCTCACGCCTGTAATCCAAGCACTTTGGAGGCCAAGGCAGGTGGATCACCTGAGGTAGGGAGTTCAAGACCAGCCTGACCAACATGGTTAAACCCCATCTTTTAAAAAAAAAAAAAGAAGAAGAAAAAAAAGAGTCAAACTCTGTAAAATATTTGACAAGATTTACTCTGAGACAAATATGAGTGACCAGTGGCCCATGTCACAGCCCTCAGGAGATGCTGAGAACATGTGCCCACAGTGGATGGCCTACAACTTGGCCTTATACATTTTAGGGAGACATAAAACACTAATCAATACACGTAGAGGTACATTGGTTCAGTCTGGAAAGGCAGGACAACTGGAAGTGCTCACAGGTAGATTCAAAGATTCTCTGATTGGCAATTGGTTAAAAGAGCTAAGCGATTGTCTAAAGACAGAATCAGTAGAAAGGAATGTCTGCGCTAAGATAAGGGTTGTAGAGATAAAGGTTTTATAATGCAGAGGAAGCCTCTAGGTAGCAGGCTTCAGAGAAAATAGATTGTAAATGTTTCTCATCAGAGTTAAAGAGTCTGTTCCATCAGTTTTAAAGACTATGTTGATGACAATGCTGGTCAGCATTATTTCCAAAAGGGAGGAGGGTATAATGAGGCCTGTCTGAATGCCCCGTCCCATCATGGGCTGAACTAGTTTTTCAGGTTAACTTTGAAATGTCCTTGGTAGAGAGGAGGGTTCCATTCAGATGGTGGGGGTGGGGGGGACCTTAGAGTTTTATTTTTGGTTTACACCTCCCAGTTAACTTTTTTAAGCAAAGTATGTAGCATTGTATCTGTCATACAGCAAATGCTGAAAAATGTTACCTATTTTTTTTTTTTTGAGACAGAGTCTCACTCTGTCGCCCAGGCTAGAGTGCAGTGGCGAGATCTTGGCTCACTGCAGCCTCCACCTCCTGGATTCAAGTGATTCTCCTGCCTCAGCCTCCTGAGTAGCTGGGATTACAGGCAAGTGGCACCATGTCCAGCTAATTTTGTAGTTTTAGTAGAGACAGGGTTTCACCATGTTGGTCAGGCTGGTCTCGAACTCCCGACCTCATGATCCACCCACCTTGGCCTCCCAAAGTGCTAGGATTAGAGATGTGAGCCACCTCGCCCAGCCGAATGTTACCTATTATTATCAGGATAAAGTCCTTTTGACCTTAGAGATCTCCCAGCCTAATGGAAATGAGGATTGCAAGAGAAGGAAGGTATCAGGAGCTCAGGAGAGGAGGCAAGGGAGAGACAGAGCTGAGTTTTCAGGTGTTGAACTTGCTGATTAAAGCAAGCTGTAAATCAAAATGTTAAGACTTTAGTAACTGTGATAGTATAAGCAAGGGGCTAAAACTGGGGGTCACGCTGGCATCTCCTGTTCCAGCTCTCGTGGGAAGCAGCACAGCAGTTGAAGGTCGGGTGGATCAGCATAGACGTAGGTTTCACTGTTGAGAAAGTCCCTAACAAAAGACTGTGTCAGCTTTAGGACTTTGGAGTTGAGGAAGGGCAAGGAGAAAGGTGGAGAAGTGAAGTCCTGAGTACTGACTTGGAGCAGAGAACAGTGTCTTTAAGGTTTTCTACCTCCCCCATTAAGGAGACCTGGACAGAAGTCCTCAGAACAGGTCACCTGAAGAAAACCTCTGCCTGAGACCTCAGAGAAAGAGATGAAGGGCTGTGGACACTGAATGGGCTAGGAATGTAGATATGCATAAGAACATGGCCTGAGGGGCCTGAGACCTTGACTGTGTATGATAACCCTGTGAAGCAGGTTTATCGCTTACAGATAGGCAGCAAGGGACAACAGATGCTGAGGACTCACGGGGACCCCCGGCTCAGAAAGCTGCCCGGGGGGCATGGAGTCTCCACTGCACATGTCCCTGAAAGGCAGTCCACCCGGGTTGTATACCTGGGGGTCACATGACACACTGGACTTGTGTTGAAGGCCATCCTTTGCGAGAGGGGACTGGATCAGAGCCCGGCTGCTCCAGCCAACTTCCCCCTTATCTCAGGATTTTGCATTCCCAGCACATTCTATAGTTATGCTTGACAACTGCAAGCAAGAAAGGAGGAGAACTGGGGCAGTTCAAAGCCGCTTGGAGAACTATTGTGCAATTGCCTTGGGCCAAGCCTGAAAAATCACATGTGGGTTTTTCATCAGAAGTCAGACTCCTCAGAAGGTAGACAGTAAAGGAATGTCAGATCAGCAATGCTTTCTACAAGGCAAGACCAGGCCAGTGAACATAAGGTTAGGAACAGAAGCACGGAAACTGAAATGAGTTAGCCTGTGCTCTGAACTTAGGAGTTCTAATCAAGTTTGCAGGTGAGGGCACTGGAATAGTTCAGGACTGTTGTAAATGAGTCTCCCTGGTCTCTTCTCTTTTGGGATCCCAATTGATGTCATAGAGAGGAAAGAAAAACTGAAAGAAGGGCCAGTCGCTGTGGCTGACGCCTGTAATCCCTGCACTTTGGGAGGCTGAGGTGGGTGGATCACCTGAGGTTGGGAGTTGGAGACCAGCCTGACCAACATGGTGAAACTCTGTCTCTACTAAAAATACAAAATCAGGCCAGGCGTAGTGGCTCACGCCTGTAATCCAAGCACTTTGGAGGCCAAGGCGGGCAGATCACCTGAGGTCGGGAGTTCAAGACCAGCCTGACCAACATGGTGAAACCCTTTTTTTAAAAAAATTATATATATAATTAGCCAGGTGTGGTGGCACAGGCCTGTAATCTCAGCTATTTGGGAAGCTGAGGCAGGAGGATTGCTTGAACCCAGGAGGTGGAGGTTGCAGTGAGCCGAGATCGCACCATTGCACTCCAGCGTGGGCAACAAGAGCAAAACTCCATCTCAAAAAACAAAAAAAGAAATGAAAAGAAAGAAAAACTGAAACAAGACAACTGTGTTTTCACTCTGATAAGACCTGTCCACCCGCCACCCTTCCACCCCCACCCCACCAGCCCCAGCTATCTGCAAGGCCACTGGCTGTGAAACTAACAAGTTCCTTTAGTGTGAAGAGGACTCTTGGACTTTACACTCTTTAGTGGGAGCAGAAGACAGCCCTGGGGAATGGAAGAACTTTCTCCCTTACAAAAGAGTTGGCAAATAAGTTTTCATTTCAAGTAATTTTCTCCCCTTTGTCCTTTAACCCCAGGAGATTAGAGAGATAATTACTGATAGTTCTTATAATTTGCATTTCAAAGTAATGTATGCAAAAATAACACATTTCAGCACACACCATTAGCATATTAAAACAAATTAGCTTTGGGTTGCCATTTATATACTCTAACTCCAAGTTCCCTCATGCATATAGGAAAAAAAGAAGGGAGGTAAAGAAGAGACAAAAGTGGAGCAGGTACCTGTAGAGTCACCAGGGTGTGTGTGTGTGTGTGTGTGTGTGTGTGAGTGTGAGTGTGTGATAATGCACTGGAGAGAGAGCCCGAGAGAGAGTGTATTGGGTACAAAGATATTCTTGGAGGGAATCTGACCTGAAGGAAAACTGTCCCTTATGAATGGAAATTGAGTAATTGATTCATTGAAATGTTTTTCTCTCTCACCTCCTGCTCCACCCTCTTGCCCCTAAAGGAAGGAAGGCAATAAAGAAAGTAGAGAAGGTAGCCTAATTATACTCCCATCTGGCTGGTAAAGCAGGGAGCACCCAAGGAAGGTGGAAGAGCTTAAGCTTAAGCTCCTGGGGCATCTTCATCTCTGCGCAGCCAGGGCCGGCTTGTGGAATTCCGACACTCCAGATTGAATGGTTGCTGTGAGATGAACATGGGACGATGTCCTATCCTCCAGGAGAAGACATCTCCTTAGGAGATACTTTCTACTCTACCACCATTGCCATTGACCAAAAAAAATCCTATGAGCTCTTTCGTGGGTGTATTTTTTTTTAGACCGAGTCTCACTCTGTCACCCAGGTTGGAGTGCAGTGGCGCAGTCTCAACTCACTACAACCTCCACTCCTACTGGGTTCAAGTGATTCTCCTGCCTCAGCCTCCCGAGTAGCTGGGATTTCAGGCATGCGCCACCACACCCAGCTAATTTTTGTATTTTTAGTAGAGATGGGGTTTCACCACATTGGTCAGGCTGGTCTAGATTTCCTGACCTCAGTCAATCCATCTGCCTCAGACTCCCAAAGTGCAGGCGTGAGCCACAGGGCCTAGCCTTGTGAGTATATTTAGATGATGCGGTTATCTATGAGAGGGGTCTTAAAGAAAATAGAAACTGCAGGTGAGGGGAACTTAAAGTATAATTTTTGAAAAGTTAAAAGATGATTCTTGGCCGGGCACAGTGGCTCACGCCTGTAATCCCAGCACTTTGGGAGACCGAGGCAAGTGGATCACGAGGTCAGGAGATCAAGACCATCCTGGCCAACATGATGAAACCCCATCTGTACTAAAAATACAAAAACTTAGCCACACATGGTGGCATCCGCCTGTAGTTCCAGCTACTCAGGAGGCTGAGGCAGGAGAATCACTTGAACCTGGGAGGCGGAGGTTGCAGTGAGCAGAGATCGTGCCACTGCACTCCAGCCTGGGTGACAGAGCGAGACTCAGTCTCAAAAAAAAAAAAAAAAAAGATTCTCTTGTAAATATATAGTGAGCATTTTTTTTTTTTTAATAAAGATGGGGTTTCACCATGTTGGTGATGCTGGTCTTGAACTCCCGACCTCAGGTGATCCGCCCGCCTTGGCCTCCAAAGTGCTTGGATTACAGGCGTGAGCCACCACACCCGGCCTATAGTGAGCAGTTCTTTAACTCATTAATGAGGGAATGGGCAGAATGGTAAAGCCATTTCAAAGAAGGATATATGATACTGTATATATGGCCAGAGAAAGAAAATTTGCTAAGTTAACAATAAAACTTTGTTAATATTCTGTGATGCAATAAGACTGTAACCTTTGGATCTATCTTCTCTACGGAGCAGAGGTGCCATCATTTGTACTTCTACTGGACAAAAAATGACTTACAACTTTTCTTCTTCAGATGAATTGCAGGTGGAGGGAGTTTGCCTAGATGGGCCCACTCAGCTCTGGAGAAGGAAGAGAGCCTGTCCTTTCCAGGCTGTGGGCTGCAGTAAGCATGGCAAGAGCAAAAGGACAGGGTGAGAAGGGGCAAAGCAGTGGGGAGCCTTAATATCCAAGTTGCAAATATTAAAGAAAGGGGCATTTAATTAGAGAGAACCTAGAATGAGGCCGGGTGCGGTGGCTCACGCCTATAATCCTAACACTTTGGGAGGCCGAGGTGGGTGGATCACCTGAGGTCAGGAGTTCAAGACCACCTTGGCCATCACAGCCAAACCTCAACTTAAAAAAAAAAGAGAGAGAACCTAGAATGAGTGAATCAAACATGAAATTTAGAATCAGAAAGACCTGTATGCAAAATACAGTGTCTGCACAATCTCTTGCTTAACTTCTCAGACATGGCTTCCTCTTCTGTAAAATGAGTTATGTGAAGATTAAATTAATTACTATAATGAATGTAAAAAGCCTGGCTCAGATTATGAAGTGAAAAATAGTAGTTGCTAATATTATTATAGTTGTATAATATCTATATAGTTGATAGTGTAGATCCCAGAATTGGGAAAATATACATTAAGAAAGTAGACTGGGCATGGTGGCTCATGCCTGTAATCCCAGCATTTTGGGAGGCTGATGCAGGTGGATCACCTGAGGTTGGGAGTTCGAGACCAGCCTGGCCAACGTGGTGAAACCCCATCTCTACTAAAAACACAAAAATTAGCTGGACATGGTGGTGGGTGCCTGTAATCACAGCTACTTGGGAGGCTGAGGCAGGAGAATCACTGAAACCTGGGAGGCGGATGTTGCAGTGAGCCAAGATCACCCCACTGCACTGCAGCCTGGGTGACAGAGTGAGAAAGAAAGAGAGGAAGAGAGGAAGATGAGATTAGACTGATAGTTCTTGTGAGTCCACTCTGTGGAGTTCCAAATGTTAGCCACAGAATGTTAGCCTAAAACTCATTCCTCCAACCTTCTGACAATTTTGTAAGCACCTAGTTCTCTGTATTACATTTCTTGCCGCTTAAAATAGCCAGAGTGCTTGGTTTCCTGCACAGACCCTGACTGACAAATGAGTTTGAGAGCGCAGGCCAAAGAGAACAGTGTCAGAGACTCAAAGTGATGAATACATCATCCAGCAAGAGAGACTAGAGCTGCTCATTGCTGTGAGTTTCTCTCTCATATCAGCCAAGTCCTTCCCTCATCAATTAAACCCATTTACTCTTTTACTCTCCTCTGCAGAAAACCAGAAGAGCAAGACATTGGGGAATTAACATCTGCTAGAGAAATATGCATCTCAGCCTGGGCTGATTGGAGCCTGGAATATGGTGGTGAGACTCCTACTCACAAATTGGATGGTGAAGGAAAGGCCATCCTGATGAGCCAAAAATTTAGTCAGAAGACAGAGTGATGTTGGACAACACCACTCAGCCACAACTTCCATCCACGCAAGACTTATTATATTTCCTGGGACCAAAGAACCTAGGAAACCAAAAGCCTTTCACCTTGTCCCTTGAAGCTAATTTCCCTTTGGCTGACACTGTGCAGCAAAGTGTATTAATACCCATGATGGGTGATCAGCCTTCAATAAATAATGCTGGTTGTTCTAATGTACCTGACATGAAATATTCAGAGCTATTAATGCATTTCAGTTAAAATAATCACCAGGGCTTTTGTCCAAATCAGTGGTGAACTTAGGTTGTATTATCTTTTTTTGCATATATCAGATGTGGAGTGCAGGCTGAAAGTTCCAGGAAGAGGCATTAGGCCACTGACCCTGTGGAGCAGGTGGGGAGCTACGTGGTGCAGGCGTATGTGATGGGGGAGTGGCCAGACCCCTAGCTTGGGGTCCAGGATTCCTGGGTCCTGTCCCAAACTGAAGTATAGCCAGTGCCAAGGCTCGTCTGGTCTTGGGAGACAGACCAGGGCATTAGAGGATATCTCCCCCAGTCCTTGCTTGTAAGGATTTCAAATGCTTCCAGTCTTTTGAGCCTGTATAAGAGACTATGGGGGCCACTCGTGGTGGCTCACACCTGTAATGCCAACACTTTGGGAGGCCAAGGTGGGCGGATCACGAGGTCAGGAGTTCAAGACCATACTGACTAACACGGTGAAATCCCGTCTGTAGTAAAAATACAAAAATTAGCCAGGTGTGGTGGCACACATTTGTAATCTCAGCTACTCAGGAGGCTGAGGCAGGAGAATCACTTGAACCTAGGAGGCGGAGGTTGCAGTGAGCTGAGATCACGCCATTGCACTCCAGCCTGGGCAACAGAGCAAGACTCCATCTCAAAAAAAAAAAGAGAGAGAGAGACCATGGGAGAGTGATCATATAGATTGAGAGTAGGACTCAAATTACCAAGCAGGAAGTCCTCTATGGGAGACTTTGAGCAGCTGGAGATATAAGAAGGTTGAGCTCAGGCCTTCTGTCAGCAGAGGGATGGCTGACATGGCTATAAATCATGTCTGAGGACTTGTGATCCGGATTGACAGGTGGTAAGCGTGGGAAGTACCTGAAAGGTGAGCTGACAGAAGTGAATGAATCTGGGCCCAGTGGGGCAGGAGTGCTTCCCACCTCCATTTCCCTTCTTCTTTTAATTTTTAGAACAGTAAATCAGAAGAAAAGAATGTTGGTGTGGGGAGCTCTCCTGATCCGCCCGAATTGCCCAGCCCAAATTGCCTGGGCTCGCCCATCACCCCACACCCTCCCAAGGTCTTTGAAGCATCCCACCTGCCCTGGCTCAGATGGAGTTCATTAAGAACAAAATCCAGGCCAGGCATGGTGGCTCACACCTGTAATCCCAGCACTTTGGGAGGCCGAGGAAGGCCTGAGTTTGGGAGTTGGAGACCAGCCTGACGAACATGGAGAAATGCCATCTCTACTAAAAATACAAAATTAGCCGGGCGTGGTGGCGCATGCCTATAATCCCAGCTACTCAGGAGGCTGAGGCAGGAGAATCATTTGAATCTGGGAGGCAGAGTTTGTGGTGAGCCAAGATCACACCACTGCACTCCAGCCTGAGCAACAAGAGCAAGACTCTGTCCCAGAAAATAAAAAGAGAGAATGAAACCCAAGGGGATTTGAAAGGGAGGAAGGGCTGGGTGCCTTCATTCCACTCAGGCCTCCGTGTGTCCTCCCTTTGCCCAACCAGAGGCCAACGTAGGAACAGGAGTCTTCAGAGATGGAATTAGCTTTCTGAGCTCTACTCCTAGAATCCCAGCCGAATGCTTCTCTTCCTATTCTTAGGGAATACGCCTCCCCTCACTCTTGCCCTTCTCCCATCCTTCCGTCAGCCTGGATCACTCAAGTGCTTTCACCATGGCTTTCCTTCCCTGCTGCTTCCGGGCAGCTCCATTCTAATCTCACAGCTAATACACTGATCTACTGTCCCCAGTATGGCAGCTCTGTCCAGCTGATGCCCATTTCCCCTGAAGTTTGCTATACTCAACCACTTCTTAGCTCTCAGAAGCCAGGAGTAAGTTTGGGGAAAAGCCCACCATTCAGACTGGCTTTAGGCCATATTCAGAGACCTTATGTACATACCAGTTATTCAGCTAGTGTCTCTCAGCTTCAAACCTACCCTTCTATACTGGGCCTTGTGAAGCTGGGGCAAGAACTTTGAAAACCACATTTCTGCTTTGCTAACCGGCACCTGTTAGCTTCTGCCAGTAGAGGGTAACCCGGGAGACTGGAAGGCTGGCGGAGGACAGGATGCCTTTTTCCTCTTCACTTCCTATCAACAGTGCCCAGCCTTGCTTCTACACAGGGCAGAGGCGTTCATTCCAGTCACAGTAGTTGGCTTCAATTTGTAATTGCCTCTCCACTGGTCAACTGCTATTTTTTTTTAAGATGGATTCTCACACTGTCTCCCAGGCTGGATGGAGTGCAGTGGCGCGATCTGGGCTCCCTGCAACCTCCCACTCCCGAGTTCAAGTGATTCTCCTACCTCAACCTCCCAAATAGCTGGGATTACAGGCACGCACATGCCTAGCTAATTTTTGTATTTTTAGTAGAGACAGGGTTTCATCATGTTGGCCAAGCTGGTCTTGAACTCCTGACCTCAGGTTATTTGCCCACCTCAGCCATCCAAAATGCTGGGATTACAGGCATGAGCCACCATGCCCGATCTTTTTTTTTTTTTGAGACAGGGTCTCACTCCATCTCCCAGGCTGGAGTGCAGTGGTGCAATCGTGGCCACTGCAGCCTCAACCACCCTGACTCAAGCGATTCTCCCATCTCAGCCTCTCGAGTAACTGGGACCACAGGTGTGTACCACCATACTCAGCTAAAATTTTTCTTTTTTGGAGAGGCAATGTCTCACTATGTTGCACAGGCTTGTCTTGAACTCCGGGACTCAAGCAATCCTTCTGCCTCGGCCTCCCAAACTGCTGGGGTTGCAGGCATGAACCACCATGCCCGGCCTCAACTTCTAAATGTTGGATGCACCAGAGCCAGCGTCCAGTCCTGCATGCTTATCACTTCTCTGTATAGACCTTCTCCCTGAATGATTTCAGCTCATTTGTGGATTTATGTGCCATATATTCCCATGAATGTCAAATCTCTCTCTAGTTCTGACTCCTCCCTATACTCTACACTTGAAGTGTTAGGCCTCTTCAGTTTAACAAAGCCAAACATAACTTTTTATTTCTCCTCTTCCAAATAGGCATCTCTTTTAGTCTTCTTCATTTTAATAAACACTACCAACAACAGCCAGTGGCTCAAGCCCAGAATCCCTGGGCCACCCTGGCGTCTTTCTTTTGCTCTCACAATTCCCCTGCTCCCATGCAGTCCATCAGCAACATCTAACTGACTTTCCACCATCTTCACAGCTTCACCCAGTCAAGCAACCCCTGGCTCAGAGGGAGTCGAGTAGAGAATCACGAAAGCTCTTTACGTAAGGCTTCTAGAATACTCAGTTACAGAATCTCAGAGTGTGGTGACTCCTGTTTCTAAATAAAAGGAAAGTTGGGGTAACAAATCTGGTGGGGATGAAACCAGACTGTGCCGGGGAGGGGCTGGTAGGAGCCCTCAAAGAAGCAGGGTGGAAGAGAACTAAAACCAGAAAGTTGTCCTTTTTGATGACTTCTCTACCCAGAGGGGCCACGTGCTCCCCTATTACTACCTGTACCTGCTGGGTGTGTGGTGGCGATAGCCCATAATTACCTGTAATGACTTCACGGGGCTCAGCCCAGGTAGGAGCCCAGATATTTCAAGATGATGACTTTTCCTCCCTTTTTGTTCTGTGTTAGCTCCCTGTATGGATTGAAAGGTGCTTATTAACACAAGTGCTCCTGATAATTGGGTTGGTTCTGGCTTCATTAAACATGGATGGGCTTCCTGCTTGTGGGTCCAGGCAAGAGAAGACAGCCAGAAAACAAGACTCTCCTCCACGTGGGTCTCCGGGGTGCAGAGAGAGCAAGGAGGCACCTTCTTCTCATGTTACTGGGTTGAGCTGAGTGAAAAGGGAGGCAAGAGGCAGGAGGCAGAGCAACCGGAAGAGGCTTTTCCCCGTTTATCCCACCTGCGAGCTGAGCCTTGATGCTCTTATCTGTTCGTTGGGCTGAGGACCAGAGACTATCAAAGCTAGAAGAGACCTCAGATATGGATGTTCACCTTTTTATCCTAAAAAAAAAAAGAGGTGAGAAGCCTCTGCACGTCCAGAGAAGGGACAGAACTTGCCCAAGATCACACAGCGTAGCGGTGCCAAAACCATGCTGGAAACCCAGGTCCTTTGGCTACTCCAGGCACAGCGATCCTTGGTGCATCTCCCAGGGCTCAGCAGGTGGGAGAGAGGAGAGTGGTGTGCACGTGAAGGACCCCACACAGAGGGGGGCCTTCCTTGTCTGGGCTGTGCTGCTCATGAGGTCCTGGGCTCCAGGCCTGGGGGGTCAGCCTCCGGAGTCTCCTTACCTGCCCTGCTTGCCTCACAGGGCCCTGGGGAGGAGGGGGCTTGCGAAAGTGCCTTGAGAGGCAACCCCGATCAAGCTGTTCTTCCGGCCAGCTGTGTGCTCACTCCTGACTCTGTCTCCCCAGATCCCCACGTGTGCCCTTTCTCCCAGGAGCCTGAGGATGCTGCAGAGCCCAGCCAGTCACACCAGCCTCGATCCGCGTCATCAACAGCCACCTATCCATCTGCTTTCTGAATCATTTAGCCCTCCTCTGCCCAGCCCACCCCCAGACCTTTTACCACATGAAACCTTTAAATAGGCCCAAGCCTTGGCTTGGGAAACAATATTTCCTTACTGTCCCTGCCATAGCCTTTTGGAGAGGGCACACCTCTTTGTAGATTAGTTTTCCCCTTCACCGTGCCTCATGGTAATTGACAGTGTCTGGGTCTTAATGAGGGAACAGGCCCAGCCAGGATGAGGAAAGTCCTGACCTTTGCTAGTCCCTGGTCTGAGGTCCCGGCTGTGGGTTCTCCCATCTATTCTTGCTGAGCACTTGACGAATGTTTAATATCTTTCATCCAGCAAGCCAATGGCAGCCCTGGGGCTGGAAGGCTCCTGAGGTCATTTTGTCCCTTCCCCGGCTTTCAGGCTGCACAAGATCGACAGATGGTGGCCTCTTCCCTGAGGCTGAGGCTTTCCGGCCCTCACCCCTAGCTGCGGCTCATTTAAGACCTGGAGAGACTTCTGTGTGGACTACCTAGAAGCTTCTGATTGTTGTAGATGCCCCAGGGAGAGAGTGGGGGAGCTCTTACGGGGTAGGGATGGGGACGTCAGGGGAGGAAAAGTCCTTGGGTGCCAGGACCAGAGGATGAAACGTTCTGCGGTGTGGGGCTCAGGAGAGTCCAGCTGAGACTAAGGAAGTCCTGCCTGTTTTGTTTTGTTTGTTTGTTTTTGAGACAGAGTCTCGCTCTGTGACCCAGGCTGGAATGGAGTGCAGCGGCACCATCTCAGCTCGCTGCAATCTCCGCCTCCCGACTTCAAGCGATTCTTCTGCCTCAGCCTCCCGAGTAGCTGAGATTACAGGCACTCGCCACCACGCCCGGCTAATTTGTATTTTTAGTAGAGACTGGGTTTCACCAAGTTGGCCAGGCTGGTCTTGATCTCCTGACCTCAAGTGATCCTCCCTCCTCGGCCTCCCAACGTGCTAGAATTACAGGTGAGAGCCACCGCGCCCGGCCCCGCCTGCGTCTTTGCGTCTCATTTGCACTCATTTGTCTGTCTGCAGGTCCTGGAGTCTGAACCAGCCGGCAGTCCTGCCCTCCTCTCCATTCCCCGCCTGGCCTCTGGGCCCCGCTTGGAGAGAGCTACAATCTGGCTCCACAGAGCCCCCAGAAGGAAGCACTTCCCCCTCCCAGTGCCCACTCGCCTGGATCTTCTGGGCATCTCCCAGCCTCTGGCCCGCCACAGTCTTGATTTCCTGCCTGCAGTTCCCTAGCGCTCTCTCCCTAAATGGCAATGGCCAAACTCAGCTGGCATCACAGAGGATGCCTAATGTGTCTGGTGCCCACCTGGGCTCACCCTACCTTTCCCACCCTCAGAGCTGGAAGTGACCCCACAGAGTTGGCCGACACCCCACACCCTAATCCCCTTGCACTCTCAGCACTCTCAGCTTGTTTTTTGTATTTTATTTTTTCTTCTTTTTTTGGAGATGAAGTTTCACTCTTGTCCCCCAGGCTGGAGTGCAGGGGCACCATGTTGGCTCACTGCGACCTCTGCCTGCCGGGTTCAAGCGATTCTCCTGCCTCAGCCTCCCAAGTAGCTGGGATTACAGGCTCATGCCACCATGCCTGACTAATTTTTTTATTTTTAGTAGAGATGGGGTTTCACCCTGTTGGCCAGCCTGGTCTCAAACTCCTGACCCCAAGTGATCCGAGGAGGGCGGATCACTTGAGGTCAGGAGTTTGAGACCAGCCTCCCAAAGTGCTGGGATTACAGGCATGAGCCACCACCTCCAGCTGACAAAGTTTAAATCTGCGCCCTTCCCAAGACACCTCCTCTGTCTGGTGAACTTGGACCTTCCTTCAAACTTTAGTGCAGGGGCCAGTCTCTTGGAACCCCCCCACGTTCTCCAGCCTCTCAGGGCAGGACAGGATGGCCTGTCCAACACCTCCACTCCCCCACCCTGCATGGTATCCTGGTCCTTTGAAACACTTCCCAGGTGTGCGAATTTACAGGTATTTCTGTCTCCCGGTTGGTCTGTTATCTCCAGGCAGGGCAGGAAAGTGTCTGCAGTGCTCATGGCCTTATCTCCTGTACCCGGTCTGCAGTCTAGTAGTCGTAGCAAGTAATAGGAGCTCAGTAAATATTTGTTGAATAAACAAATAATTCTCTGAGGCTTGGAGGAAGGGTGGGCAGTGTCTCCAATGGACTGTGACAACGACCTTAGTAAAATTCTGGGACTGGAGTCCAGAAATTTTGTGTGGCCCCTTCTGCAGCCCTGAGTCACAGGGTTGGGCGCTTGGTGAGTCTGCCTGGCGAAGCGGGCCAGGCGCCTGGCGCGATGGGACAGTGCCATCTAGCTGCAGCTGGGGCCGGAGCAACAACAGGGCCCGCGAGTTGGCTTGGTCAAAGCGATGTTATACAGGGAGTCCCCGGGCACTGCTAATTCCTTAGCAAGCAAGCAGCTAAGGGGCTGACACAACCTCAGCTTAATGGTTCTCCAGCTTGGGGCCTAGGCTGCTATAGGGGAGCCCAGGGTCAGGCTGGAGGTGCCCTCAGAGGAGCCCCAGGTGGATATTGGACTTATCAAAAGAACCTGGAAATGGGCCCATGTGTGACCAGGCTACTTACAGAGGTAGTGTCCAGGTCACTGGGTGTTGCCCTATTGTACGCTTGATGGCCCCATCATACAGGGGGAGGAACCACAGTGTGTGTCCCCAGGACTGCTGCGAATTCTGAATGCGGAACAAGTGTGTGTTCCCAGGACTGTCGAGGGTGCTGGGAGCCAGGCTCCTGATCACATCCTCACTGTCCAGGGGTCAGGGTCAGGGTCTGCACCATCCTGTCTTCCTCACAGCCTGGCGGCTCTGCCTGGCAGAAGCCGATCAGTGTGAGAAGAGCCTTCCAGCAGTTGGAGCTGCCTGGGCCGCAAAAGGGCAGCTTTGTGAGAGGGTGAGTCCGTCACTGTCAGTGCTCAGGCCGAGGCGGCCTTAGCTGCGTCAAACGCTAAGCTGGGAGTGCTGTGTTGGACTGGACTAGATGCCTTCTGATATTCCTTAACTTGACGACTGTACAAAATGTAAACTGCTCAATGTGTATCCCTCCCCCAGCACTTTAACACTGTTCACTGCAAATCTGTGTCACCAGCCAGGATCCTCGAGAAGCAAACTCGGAGCGTGCAGGACATTTGTTAGGGAGTTCTCTTGGGACGATCTCTTGTGGAAGAGCGGGGACAATGGCAGTGAGAATGGACAGAGGGAGATGTTGAGCTGCACTGGAGTCTGAACAACAGCCCCAGTTGACCCTGCAGGGAGCTCGGAGCTGGAATGACCTTCAGAGTTGCGTCAAATTGGGGAGAGCGGGCTGGGTGTTCATAGTTCATATGGATCTGTCATTGGGTGCAGGCTGGCCTGGGCAGGTGGTGTGATCTAGGGCAGCCCTGGAAGCGGCTGGCAGCGCTCCCCAGGGGTGGAGAACATGTCCTTCATTCCTGGAGGGGGTCTGCACATCACAGCATCTGCCCCTCTTCCGGTGCTGACATTTTAGGGAGCAGTGAGCAGTGAGGAGCGTCGTTTTGGGCAGTGGACCCTGTCCTGTGTTTCCGAATCCCTGCACTTCAACAGCTCCCTGAGAAGCAATGCCAGAGTCCTAGCGGGGGTGCTCTGGCTCCTCTACATCCATTTTCTCTGCCTCTTCTGAGAGGAGGTTCAGGCTGGAGGTCTGGTGGGGAGGTGGGGAGTGCGGGGGACGCACAGAGGGACAAGAGGCTCTTGCCTTAATTGCCCACAATTAGAACCGCTCCTTTCTATTCCCACCATGCAGGGGCCCTAATTAAAATTTAAACTCCTGTTTCCTTTTTTCTTTTTAAAGTTTCCATGGTAGGTAATTAACTTTTCCTTTCTGTGAGTGAGCAATTAATTAATGTTCTGCTCATGAGGACGGCGATCAGAGCATCGTGACTTGCCTGGGAGTTTGTTTCTTTCATTTACTTCCACTTTCCAACAGAGCTAGCTTTGGTGCGAGAGTGGGGCAGAGAAAGGCAAGAAGCTCTGCGGGCATCTGTTGTGTGCAACAGGGCGCTGACGAAGTCCTTACAACAGGAAATCCCTGCCATGAGGAGGGCATACATGGTCTTCCCTGGAACAGCAGGTGCAAAAGTTCCCTCCAGATAGCTTTTCTCAGGAGGGGCCAGCCGAATACTTCCCCTGGGAGCAAAAGCACCTGTGCTGAACTGCACTGGCATCATGGGTATGCGGGCCCTCCCACCACCAGCCTCTGTGCCCTCCTCTCCCAGGCCCCTGGGTTTACCTCCTGGTCTTACCTACACACGCCTCAGGGAGAGGATACGGATTAACAGCATTTATGCAAATTTCAGAGACAAGGGAACATTTCCCCTTCCTCCTTTGAAGGTTTGCAGAAAATCATTGACAAGAGGCAGATAGTTGGAGAAAAGGTAGACAAACAGATTTTCTCATCTGAAAGCTCTAGAAGATGTTAAAAAAAA
>PVKP010038188.1:0-21082 GCA_004027715.1 Plecturocebus donacophilus
GGGGATGGCTGGGGATGGCTGGGGATGTCTAGCCTTCAGCTGCATTTTCTGAGACTAAACGGCAAGTCTGTTTGGGCACCAGGGAAGCCGCCGTGCTGTCTGTGAGCGGTGGTGGCGTGGATCCGTGAAGACTGTAAAGCAGTCACACTCCGGCAAGGAATGCAGAATGCTGTTAGGAAGGAGGAGGCAGTTTGGAGATGGAGCCCTGAACAACACAATGGCCTTGACTTTGGTTTGCCTTTGGTTTGGGGATACAGCGGCAGAAAGCCCAGGCCTTGGAAAAACACTGGGGCTCTGGGTGAACTCAAGCCAGTTGCAGCCACGATTGGCCCAGCACAGGGCAAGTCCAGGCCCGGCTGGCAGAGCCTCCTTCCAGGCTTCAGCGTCAAGGACACGATGCGGGGTGGAGGGCTCCGTGTGCAGAAGCCGGACTAGAGGGAATGGTTTCATCAGAGGGGACCGGCAGGCCTGGGGAATTCAAATGTCCTGCCAGTGCATTCAAAGCCTTCTGTAGGAAACCGCCTGCACGGTGGGATATTCGCCCCACGCCTGCTCATTAGGAAAACCCATTCTGGGGCCTAGTATAAGCCAGCCCGGGGAGGGATAAACGGTGTCGCTCCTCCCGGTGCGCTGGCGCTCCCTGATGCAACACGCGGGCTCCTTAAATTCAATTGAGTTTATTCTGTGCACAGGCTTTTCCTACCGGCCCCACGGCCCCACGTGCCAGGCAGTTGCCAAATTGTAGCAGTAACAGCTGGGGTTCTTACCGCAGCCAGCAAATAAAGAGGAAACTGACTTTCACCTGAAGCCATTGCCTGCGTCGCTGGGGGTGGTCTGTGCCTGGCTCCAGGCGTTGCCATCGCAGACCTAACCCGGACTTTAAGCTTCAGAATTAGCGACTTCCTCCTGCCAGGCTGAGCAGATTCCCATGAGGCCAGGCAAGCATTTCTTGGTGGTATGGGGTTTGGAAAATGATGCAATATTATAAACACAGAGAGGGAAAGAGAAAGTGGCAATCAAATTTGGAAACTGAGCAAAGTAAAGGTAAGCAGATTTCTGTTTTTGTTTTTAAACAGGACTTCTGAGAGCCTGCAATATGCCGCCTGGCTGTGCCTGGCCAAAGGATGTAGTGTTTTCCACGCCTTATTTGACTGGTCCGTGTTTCCATGACCTGCTTGGGTGAAGAGTGCTCCAGCGATAACTTCGGGACATATGTTGTACATCAGAGCCACTCGGCGCGTGGCCCGTAACCTGGGAGGACGTCTGCGAGGAGGTAAGTTCAGAAACTGAGAGCAAGCTTTTGGGAACTTTTAAAGCATTTGGCAGAGCAGTTTTCACATTTTTTGAACCCAATCATAAAGTAGGGGTTTGCATTTTTTTGTTTTATTAATCTTGTTTTCCTAGAAATTAACAAAAAATCCGCCTGCAACACACTGAAAATGCAGACGGTCCCTGACTTGATAGCGCAAATGTGAGTCCAAAAAGCTCAGACTGTGTTTCCTCTGCTCTCACACCACAACGATCAACACAGGAGACCTCTGTGACCACATGGGTGGGGCTTTCTCCCCGCTGAGGCCAGCAAGCAGTCAGTCCTGCAGCAGACACCAGCTGGGCGTCCTCCAGTGCAGTTCCATTCCGACGCCCTTGACACCACCTGGAGTGTCAGATCCCACAGGCTGAGGACTCAGTCGGCAAGACGGCCCCCACTCCTGTTGCCAATCATGAGCCCCAGGTGGCTCTTCCTGTGCTTCTGACTGACCAGCTAGAAATCAGAGTGCCCATGACTCTGTTGTTGGGTTCGATTAATTTGCTGGAATGGCTCACGAGACCTGGGGAAGCCCTTAATTATGTTTGCTGGTTTACTATAAAGGAAATTACTGAGGATACAGATGAAGATGTGTCTAGGGCCAAGTATAGGGGTGGGGGCAGAGCTTCCACGCCCTCCAGAAGCCTCCACATGTTCAGAAATCTCGAAGCTCTCTGAACTCTGTCCTTTTGGGGACTTTTAAACCATTGGCGATCACCTTCAGCAACAGAGGTTGGGACTTTCAGCCTTGCCCCTCGAATCCGGTCTTGGTCTTTCCTGTGAGCAGCCGCATCCTGAAGCTGTAATACCTGGGGACCACCAGCCAGCAGCCAATCATGCACATACAGAAAATACCGCTTTGGAGATTCCAAGGATTTTAAGAGTTCTATGCCAGGAAATGGTAAAACCAAATATATAGAAAGCGCTAACGCATCCAGCAGAAACTGTACTTCAAGTATCCATATAACCATTCTGTTTTCCACTTTCAGTATAGTCTTCAACAAATCTCATGAGATATTCAACAGTTTATTATAAAATAGGCTTTGTGTGAGCCGATTTTGCCCAAATGCAGGCTAATGGGCATGTTGAATGTGCGTTTAGGGTAGGCCAGGCCAAGCTGTGATGCTGGGGTGGACTAGGTATTAAATTCTTTTTTGAATTAAGGTCTTTTCAACCCATGATGGGCTTCTCAGGACATAACCCCATTGTAAGTAGAGGGAGGATGCGCCCTTCCCCTCATAATGTGAGAATGTTGGCTGGGCGAGGTGGCTCACGCCTGTAATCCCAGCACTTTGGGAGGCTGAGGAGGGCAGATCACGAGGTCAGGAATTTGAGACCATCCTTGCCAACATGGTGAAACCCTGTCCCTACTAAAAATACAGAAATTAGCTGGGCATGGTGGTGTGCGCCTGTCGTCCCAGCTATTCAGGAGGCTGAGGCAGAAGAATTGCTTGAACCTGGGAGGTGGAGGTTGCCGTGAGCCGAGATTGTGCCACTGCACTCCAGCCTGGGTGACAGACTGAGACTCTGTCTCAAAAAAAATAAAATAAAATAAAAAAATAATTTGAGAATGTCCCCACCAACATCGACACTCCCATCAGCTCTTCAGAGCATTAGGCTCAGATGACGAAGGTCATCCCGGACTCCTGGCTCCCTGGTGTCCGGTACCCGTGACCTCCACAGCAACCATCCCTGCCTGCGACATGGCTTCTTCTCCCCCTGTAATTGCCATGTGAGTGTGGATTCTCAGATCCTCGTTCCTTGCGGAGGGCCATCCACTCCTTGACCCACAAAAAGGATCCAAGCATCTGGAGTTTGTCTGGGGAGAGCTTCAGAGGAGGAAGGTAGGGACAGCCGCCACCTGGCACCGCGTGCAGCCCCTCACGTGTGGGTCCCCTGCTGCCCTGGCCCTCTGGCTGACGGCTCTGAGAAAACCTCAGGAAGCATGACAGGCTTTCGGGAAGCATGGCTGCCCACAAAAGGCGGAGGCCTGGGAGGATGCTTGCCTTCTGTCATCTTTAACTGTGCACCTCCCATGGGTGGTTTTCTCTTCCTCCTCTCAAGTGTTCTCCAATGCAAGACTTCAGTCCTTTAAAAACAGTCATTTCTGTCACAATGGCAATGCTTTAATTAGAGTTCTTTAGAGGTAGATCCTTCTGGCCCCCCTCCTCCTGGGGTCTGGTTCGGACCCAGTCCTCCGCCCTCCAGCAGTGTGGAATTATTTCCTCCTTCTCACTCTGAGTGGGCAATGTAGGGGCATTACCGGAAAGGGGCCAGATTCAGACCCCAAGAGAGGGTTCCTGGACCTCATGCAAGAAAGAATTCAGGGCGAGTCCATAGCATAAAGCGAAAGCAAGTTTATTAAGCAAGTAAAGGACTAAAGGATGGCTACTCTTTGGGCAGAGCAGCGGCATGGGCTGCGGAACTGGGTGTGCTTAAAGGTATCTCTCTCTCTCTCTTTTTTTTCTGAGACGGAATTTTGCTCTTGTCACCCAGGCTGCAGTGCAGTGGTGTGATCTCGGGTCACTGCAACCTCTGCCTCCCGGTTCAAGCGATTCTCCTGCCTCCGCCTCCCGAGTAGCTGGGATTACAGGCATGCGCCTCCACACTTGGCTAATTTTTGTAGTTTTAGTAGAGACGGGTTTCCCCATGTTGGCCAGGCTGGTCTTGAACTCCTGACCTCAGGTCATCTGCCCGCCTCGGTCTCCCAAAGTTCTGGGATTACAGGTGTGAGCCACTGCGCCCCGCCGGTATTTCAGGGTTATATGCTAAACAAAGAGTGGACTGGATTATTCATGAGGTGTTCGGGAAAGGGATGGGGATTTCTCAGAACCGAGGATCTCCTTTGTTAGACTATATAGGGTAACTTCCAGACGTTGCCATGGCATTTGTAAGCTCAAGGGCTGGTGGGAGCGTCTCTTGGCAGGCTGGTGTATCATTAGTGTTTAACTTCAGTGAGGATGACCGGAGGGCACTTTCATCATCATCTTGCTTTTGGTCCTCTTTTTAATGCGTCCCGTGTTATCAGCAGGGTCTTTGTGACCTGTATCTTGTGCCCACCTTCTATCTCATCCTCCTCGTGACTAAGGATGCCCAGACCCATGGGAGTGCAGCACAGTAGGTCTCAGCCTCATTTTACCCAGCCCCTATACAAGCAAAATAATCACCCTGGTTCAAACGCCTGTGACAGGAAGGAAGCCAAGACAACTTCCAAAATGAGCTATTTTTCACTTCCAGGTAACAGCAGATAACCAGCTTTATGTATAGAAAGCGACGCTGGGTGTATACGGGGGCCCGATCGCATTTAGAACTTTCACACGGGATGAGAGCTCAGAGTCCCACTGGGTTCCATTTCATCATGAAAGCCTCTCCTGCCCCCCAGCAGAATCCGTCTGGCACTGGCATTTCTGCAGGACTGGCACTGTTACTGAGAATGGTGGGTCCTCCATAGGGTCTTTCATCCCCAAATAGCCCACTTGCTTTAGAATAGCTGTTGTTTGGGCCGCTTGATAGTCTCGGGAAGCAGGCATGGCCCCTTCTTTTCCAGCTCGAGGAAGGTGAGGGGCAAAGGGCCCATGTGTGGGGCGTGTGGGAGGAGCTCAGGGCTGGCCCGTGGGCTGGTGGCCGCCTCCTGTGTTCTGTGTGTCGCCATGGGGGACAGAGACAGCATACGCTTTGGTTCTTGGAGTTCTAGTTTCTGTGGTTTTGCTTCCCCGTTGCTGTCGGGTGACGTTGCTGGAAATACATCTGTCACGGATATCTGAAGACAGAGGCTGGGAGCCATGGCACTTTGCTTCTAAACCCTCTTTTTGGAGGTAAAGAAGTGAACAATCTGTCTTCTGAGGTTCTCATGCATGCACGTTTTTCTGTCCTTTCTCTGCCCCTTGTCCACATTTTAGGAAGACGGCAAACATGTCCATTATTCATCCTCCACCTCTATGTCTGTCACTCATCATCTGTCCTATGCCTTTAAATCTATCAGTCAGTCCTCTCTTCGCCCATCCCGTCCCTCTGTTTATTCATTCTATACCCATACGTGTCTACCCATCCATCCTCTATCTCTTTCTGTTTTCTTTCATCCACCCTATACTTAAAGTCTTTCTCTATTCGTTGGTGGCGGCCAGGTCTCACTAACGCAGGCTTCCGTCACAGCGGTTTCAGCACAGACGACGCGGTTAAGTCAAACATCAAAAGCCGATAGAGCCAGTCCCCTTATACGAAGGCTGGAATGTAACAGAAGCCCACTGAGAGTTTTGCCCAGGCCTTTCCTGGGCCTTGAAGCATCGCAAGATAATGAAGGAGTTCTTAAAAAGACCCTTTTAAGATTAAACAGGCTTGCTGAGGGGCTGAAGAAACTCACCAGACCTCCATGAGTTAGCAGCAAAGGCGAGGGTAATCCCCCCAGGACCTGGACCCGTCTAGATGAGGTGAACTTACTGAGGCGCCAGAGGACGGTCTTCTGGACTCAGACCTTAGTTACAGATGCGGAGGAGATCACTTCAGTGTTTGGGTAAATGCACACTTACGCATAGACATACGGCTTAGAAGGTATTTAAGCTCTGGAAAACTTTGTAATTTTGAGTTGGTCTACTGATAACTTCAGGCCTTCTTCCTGTACCCGTTACAGAAATAAACTCCCTTCTGTCCCAGTCCTTCTGTATCTAGTTTTGGGCCACAAGAATAAGCAGCCTGACCCTCGGTTTGGTCCAGGAACTCACTGGTCCGTCAATCCTATGGTTAGGTACGTTGCTGGTGTAAAGACACCACCAGGCAGGCTTTGTGTGAGCAACGTGGCTGTTTATTCACCCAGGTGCGGGCGGGCGGAGTCCGAAAAGAGAGTCAGTGGAGGGCGGTGGGATAGGAGCTAGTTTTATAGGTTGGGGCAAGTGGTCAGTTAAAGGTGGTAATCTATTCTAGGGAGCGGAAGGGTGTCACCGCATGCATGATCACAAGGGTAGGGGTCACCTGTTACAGGCGTGATCATAAGGGGGTTATCGGTTACAAGTAGAGGGGAGGGTGTGGTAAATTACATAGTTACAGGGGTGGGGGTCCTGAGAAACCTAATGTCCAGGGCAGAGATTCTGCAAGGCTGAGCAGGAACAATGGTTGCAGGTTGCAGGGGGAGAGCAATAGTTGAGGCAGGAACAAGTTGTTTGACTTCTTTCTGTGGCCACGTTGTTACTTGCAGTGACTTCAGACTTTCTGCCTCCTGGGGACCATCGAGAGGTGTACGTGTAGGTCACCAAGGCTAAAATGGCCAGGCTTGCACTTGGAGGCCTGACACATATACCTATATTTGTCTATTTATCCTATATCTCTATCCATTCATTCATTCTCTACCTATTTGTCTACCCATCCATCCTCTATACCTGTATGTTTTCTATCTTTCTATTCACCCTATACTTACACCTTTCTCCATCCATTCATCCACCCATCCTCTACCTGTATCCCTATCTATTCATCCTGTATCTGTCTTTTCTATCATCTATTTATCCACCCTATACTTCTCTCTCTCCATCCATCTCATACTTGGATCTCTGTTTGCTCTGTCTATCTGTCCATCCATCCACCCACCCACCAATCAATCATGTAAGTCATTCATCCCTGCTTGTACATCTAGGCCTTGCCAGGCTGTGAGTTCCACCTAAGCCATATGTCCTCTCTCCATGAGTCCCTCAGCCGCTCTTGAATCCTGTGAATTGTCCATCCCGGGTCCCCTCTTCACTCCAGTCTCAGCCCTCTCGAGCACTCTTAGAAGCCTGAGGTTTTGGTGCCAGCGTCTCGGGTGTGTGTGGTGTGGAGTCAGGTGCGGTACAGCCATCCCTGGCCCAGGCCGCTGCCCTGACCACGCACTGCTGTGGCACCGGGCACTGTGTTTCAAGCACGGATTGGCTTCCTTGACATTCCCACACCATGGCCGAAACCAGAGCGTCCTGGAGACGAGGCGTGGAGAAGGGGAGGGAGGTGAGCTCAGGTGACACAGTGGTCTCCTGGATGAGGCTACTGTCAGAGCCTCCAGAAAGGTCTGCCCCTGAGGATCCCTGCAAGGGACCCCACCTGGCTTCCAGGTGGCCCTTATGTGAAGGAGAGGCCCCTCCCACCTCCGTTTCCTAGTTGGGCTTTCTGTTGTCCCTGACCTGGGGTCGCGCCCAGCTACTGGGAGGTCCCATGGAGCAGCCGTGGCTCCAGCCTGAGGTTGGCCTCCATTTCTGCATTTCTTGTCTAGAATCAGCCTCTCCCCAGGTGACGGGTGGCAGAAATGCCCACTGTGCTGGACGGGCACCCTGCCCCAGCCTTGGGGCTGCTCGCTTGTCATGGGTCCTTCAGAATATAATGAATGGGTGCCTGTGGGGACTGGGGCCTGAGGAAGCAGCAGGCTCAGGGCACAGCCAGCCCGCCCCGTCCCCGTGCAGGGCTGAGGAGGGGACGGGGCCTCCTTCCCTTCTCATCGAGTCTCCACCCGGCCCTGGTCTCCCGCAGACGCCCATCCAAGGGAGCGAGCGCACACCCTGCACCCCAGAAACGCCGGAGTTCAGGGGCAGCCACTGCAGATCCACCTGAGACAAGAAATAGTTTCTAGCCCCTTAAGGATAGAATGAGTTATAAGCCAACTAACGTTTATTTTTCGGAAACAGTTCTGATTCTGCCATTTCCTTCGCACAGAAGGTGTAGCTTCCTGGACTAAAGCCTCCGCATTCAGACCAGGGTGTCTAGAACCACGGTGGCTGATGCTGCATATTTAGCAATCAAAGACGCATTTCAGTGTTCTTTCCGAAACAAGACATCAGTCTGCCCCAGAGGGAGATTCAGGTTTCTTCTTTTTCTTAGATAAATACTACTTGCAGGGCTTAAATGACTTTTAAGAGGCAACAAAACCAAAAGCGAAAACCTTAGGGCTCAGGGTTGTACTAATAGGCGTCTGTTTCTGTCCTCGACCAGGCTGTGCCCTCTGCCTGCCTCCTTCCAGCACCTCACCACCCTGTTTTCCTCTTCTCTCATTCATTTCTGCCTCCCCCGAGCCGGAGGTTAAAGGGCCGCCTGTGTGTGCAGTCTGACCTCTGCAGGCAGCTGCAGGGACCCCTCTCCTTGGAAGCAGTCAGTCACGCAGCGGGGCTGCCTTCCTCAGTTCCTGGCTCAGTCGGAAAAAAGAGGGTCAGGTGCAGCGGCTCACGCCTGTAATCCCAGCACTTTGAAAGCTGAGGTGGGTAGATTGCCTGAGGTCAGGAGTTTGAGACCAGGCTGGCCAACATGGTAAGACCCTGTCTCTACTAAAAATACAAAAAATTAGCTGGGAGTGATGGTGTTGCACGCTTGTAATCCCAGCCACTCAGGAGGCCGAGGCAGGAGCATTGCTTGAACCCGGGAAGCGGAGGTTGTGAAGCAGGAGCGGCCTCGAGAAACAGACCTCTCTGACACCGAACTAGAAAAGGAAGGAAAGGGTTTTATTATTACAGTCCGGGAGCAAGACTTTATGTTTTGTCCAAACGGCCAAGCTCCCCTAACAAAGAAGCTCTGCCTTTATATAGGCTCACACTCTAGATACTACACGAGAAGGGATCTTAGGTTTACAGCCTTAGAAATGACAAGTGAAAGGGTCTTGGGTTTACAGCTTTAGAAATCACATGTGAAAGGGTCTTGGGTTTACAGCTTTAGAAATCACATATGAAAGGGTTCTGGTCTCCGGATGGAGGAGTGGGGTGGGGGTTTGATCTTGTTTAAGTAAAAACAATGTCTTCTGGAGAGATTCCCCCATACCACGCCTGCTGTATATAGGAAGGCGATTTAGGAGGCACCAGTTGGCCAGCCTTTCCTTCTACTGAAATGCAGTCTGGGGGTCAAGGGGGAGGTGATCCCAGACGCCTGGGTCTCCTTCCTCAGTTGCAGTGAGCCAAGATTCAGCTACTGTGCTCCAGCCTGGGCAACAGAGGGAGACTGTGCCTCAAAATAAAAGGAGAGAAGCAGGTGGGTGGTGTGGGGAGCCAGAGGCTGCCTCCAGCCTTGCCTAGCTCTTAGTGGGCTCTTCCGCTGGATCTAGAAAGCAAACTGACACCAGGCTGATTAACAAGGGAGAGACATCCAGATCTTAGTGGCTTTACAAATATGTGGGGATCTTCATGAGAGACTAAAGTCTGAAGTGGCCAGAGCAAGATGATTTTAGGACAAAAAATGATAAATTTGGCAAGAGATGCTATTGAGAGAGGAGGTACAAAGAAATTAGCTAGGTAGGTAGTTAGGGCAGAGTCCTCAGCAGAACTGCCCTTGTAACAAAAAGCAACCCAAGAAATCACTTCTTTTCTAATAAACAGCAGCCTGAAAGACGGGGCTATAAACGGAGATAAGGAAGCAGCTCCAGCACAGAGGGGGAGCTCCTGGGTCATCAGCAAGCTTCACAAAGGGTGGGTCTCAGCAAGCACAGTGGGCCTTATCACATTCCTTCCCTTTTTTGGAAGCTTGCACGAGGGCTGGGGAGGGGGATGCCTGCAGCTGCACCAACAGAAAGGGCTCCCTGGGGCCAGGCACACCCAGCATGGGGACTCCACCTCCTCTGTTTTAGCACATGCACAGTAGGAAAGCAACATGGAGTCGCTCAGGCAAAGGATCCGCCTGCATAATCACAGGCTGGGGTGGGGGCTGCCGGAGATGTGCACTGCACGCAGCCAGCACACCTGGTCCTAACTGGTTTTTTGCACCCTATGTAGATAAGATACCACCACCCCACTAGCTCACTTATAAAAACCCTTGCCTTTCACTGCTGAATGGCAACCCTTTCTGGGACCCCTCTCTGCAACAGAGGGCTGTTCTCTTTCTTTCGCCTATTACGCTTCTGCTTCTGCTGTGACCTCACCCTTGGTGTGTCTGCATCCTTGATTTCCTCCGCTGTGAGACCAAGAACTTCAGATGCGGGTCTGGCTAAGGGAAGTACCTTTCTAGGAGAGTCAGTAGGAGATCTACAGGAGAGGGTGCAAAACGAGTGGAAGATGAGGGTTCCTGCAGGAAGTATATTCATTCCTCTTCCTTATGCAGCCCCCTATGCCCAGGCTCTGGTGATAAGGACTGCTTTCTCGTCCTGCTCTGGCAAGGGTGCACTTCCTGAAGGAATCTTCATGGCTTACTTCATGCAGGCAGAGACAGTCAGCTCACCCTTTCTGAAATGACGATTTCTCCAATGTGTTGGACTCAAAATAATTGAGGAACCAATTTAACTTATTTGGGGATGGTACATCCAATCGGCCTGGGCACTGGGAGAATGGAGTGGAGCTGCAGAACTTCACGACGTTTGCAGAGAGGAGGGTCTTGGCCTCTTGAGTCCCTGTGTGGTGGGGTGGGAGCGGTCCCTCTTGCTCTGCTGAAAGGTTTTCTCTTTTTCCTTTCTCACCCTATAAATTCTACTTTCCTCACCTTTCTGTGTGTTCCTGAGTCTAATCTTTCCTGGCCGTGTGACAAGAGCCTGGTTTTCATCTGAACTGAGAAGGAAGTCCTGCAACAATTTCAGTGTCAAAATGGGCATCGTATAATAGGTCTGCCCGAGGATGATTTAATGATCTCAGGCAGTGGTTTGCAACCCTGGGTCCCCCAGGGGATGTTTGCAATGTGAAAGGACATTTTTGATGATCATGACTGGGGCAGGGAAGCTGCTGGCCGCTGTGGGGCGTCAGCAGGGATACCACTGAACATTTCAGGAGTGGTATGACGTCGTCCAGGACAGCCCTCGGCAGGTGCAGTTATTCCGCTGCCTGCTTTCTATTCAGTCAAGGTCCCAGAAGTTTTTTGTGAACTCTAGACTTTTGACCAATAGAGATGAAAAGAATTTTTGTCTGATAGAAAGGGTAACTCCAAAGGTTGTGGTTTATTACTCGGCAGGACATTAGCCAGTTTGGGGTTATTTGGTATTAACCTAGCACTCAGTTTCTAACAGTCCTTTATTCGATTACCTAAAAATATCAAGTTACTTAAATGCTCTTGGAACCATCTTACTGTTTCTACCAGTAATTAATTGTACAGAATATTTGATGTGCTCGTTTTGACACTGTAATTGTTATCTATTGCTATGTGACCGAATTACCCCAAATCTAGTGGGCTTGAAGCAGTTCACAGTCTCTGTGGTCAGGAATTTAAGAGTCCGTCCCCAGCAAATCTGTGCAGACACCAGGGCATTCTGTCTGATGAGGGTGAGTGACCAGGAGCCCTGAGGGGGCTCCATCTCCATCTGAGCCTGAGTCCAGGTGCTTGAGAGATGCCTGTGCCATCTCAGATCACACAGCTGCTGCCACCGCAGCCACCGCGGCCCCTTCCGCTCCATCACTGTGGTCCCTTGGAATCCCATAGTCTGAGCCACTTTCGTGCGTGGCTGTTAGAGGGGTTAGCTCGGGCCCATCATGGCTCTGCTGGAAGCCAGCTCCCTGCCCCTTCCTGTCTGCAGAAGGGCTTAGCCTCGGGACCCTGGCCCTATCTCCTGTCTCTCAGAAGAGTTGTGGCCAGAGAGGGCCAGTGAGATGAGTCTGCTCATTTGCTCATTTGCGCTGTCTGCTGCTGTCCCCACGGAAGAAAACGTGGCAGCCTGCTGGTATGCAGCCAATAAACCTAGGAGGGGTTTTTAAAAATAATTAAAATTTTTTAGAGACAGCGTCTTGCTCTGTCTCCCAGGCTACAGTGCAGTGGCACCCATGTCTCGCTGCAGCCTCAAACTCCTGGGCTCAAGCGCTCCTCCCACCTCGGCCTCCCAAGTAGCTGGGACTACAGGTGTGCACCACCACCACGCCCGCTAATTTTGTATTTTTTGTAGAGATGCGGTCTCCCTGTGTTGCCTAGGCTGGTCTTGAATTCCTTGGCTCAGGTGATCATCCCACCTTGGCCTCCCCAAGTGCTGGGATCACAGGTGTGCACCACCGTGCCTGGCCTCCTATGAGGGTTTTGCTGCTGTTAGAAGGAGCAGGCATGGGCTCTAGAGGTGACTAGATCATGGCTGGCTGTGTGACTTTCGGCAGGATGTACCATGGGAATAACGATGCTGAGCTCATGGCAGTGTTGTGAGGATCGAATATAGAGCGTTTGGCACCCTGTTCAACAAACTGAAGATGTCTGAAAATGTAAGTGTCTTTATTTAGGAAGAAAAGTTTTATTTGGGAAAAGGTGGGGTTGATGGATGTGAGAAAAAATCGGATGGCTTGACTCTGTTAGCTTGATGTGGAAAAAGCTACTGCAGGAGCCCCAAGTTTGTGTGCCTCCCCAGCCAAAGGGCAATGCCAGCCGCCTCTCCCCACCATCTGCTGTCAGGCGGTCCTCAGGCCACGTGGCTTTCTTGGTCCCTATGGCGAATTCAATCCCAGATAAAACCAGAGGCTTCCTGACACAGTGTTCCTGAGATTTAGGAACAGTCACAGACGCTTGCCAGTTTTTGAAAACGCGGCAAGGATTTATTATTTTTTAGGGACAGGGTCTCGGTTTGTTGTCCAGGCTGGAGTGCAGTGGCATGATCATGGCTTACTGCAGCCTCAAACCCTTGAGTTTAAGTGATCCTCCTGCCTCGCCCTCCCTAGTAGCTGAGGTTACAGATGTGCACCACGCCCAGTTTTATTACTTTAGTTTTTTTTGTAGAGATGGAATCTTGTTCTGTCCCCCAGGCTGGAGTGCAGTGGCATGATCACGGCTCCCTGCACCCTTGAATTCCTGGGTTCAAGCAATGCTCCCACCTTGGCTGCCCAAGCTGCTGGGACTGCAGGCACACGCCACCACACCCGGCTAATTTTTAGTTTTAATTTTTTGTAGCGATGGGATCTCACTATGTTGCCCAGGCTAGTCTGGAATTCCTGGGCTCAAACGATCCTCCTGCCTTGGGCTCCCAAAGTGCTGAGACTACAGGCACAAGCTACAGTGCCCAGCTGGCTACGTTTAATTTATTGTCTCTGTGCCTCAGTTTCTTTACCTGGGAGGTGAAGGATCAGGCTTGCCCCAGCTGGGCCCTTCTGAGGATAATGGCTTATAGTTACAAAGTCTTATGCAGTCTTTTCCTTCACTCCTTAATGGTGTCCTCCTCCCACCTAGTGTGGCACCAGCACATAGTAAGTGCTCAGAAAACCTGGACTGACTCTGCTTGGCTCAGCAGATGGGTGAGGGCCAACTGCTGCTGAAATCAAAGCAGAAGTTCCTATTTGCCGAGCTCTGCCTCCTTCCAGCGGCTTCCATCCTGCGTCTGTCTGCTCAGCCTCCTCCAGGTCCTGATAAAATGTGTGTTTGGGCACTTGATTGGAAAGGAGTCCTTGCATATGAAAAAAGAACCCCCCCCCAAATGCAAACTCAGCTCTTATTCTGTTGCAGATGATCCCCAAAGTTTCACTGAGCCACAGCCTTGCCGAGCAGTCCTGGGAAAGGAGGCTGGTGGGGAGCGTCCATGTCTCGAGTGTAATAACAGGTTCAGCAGGGGAGCGGGTCAGATGAATTCTGTCCCACATCGAGGGCCTTGCTGCAGTTCTTTCCAGTTCCTGCCTAAAGGTCCGCTGGGATTGAGGACAAAACCTCAGTCCAAGCAGGCTGCAGGGACTGTGGGGTCTTCTTAGCCGGCTCTCAATAGAGAAATCAGCTTTCAAAGCCAGAATTTCCCGGGGTAAAGCCTCCCCTCGAGCGTCACTGAATGTACAGCCTGGACAAATGATCCTCTTTGCCTGGAAGCGCTTTGTCCTGTGACTGAGCGCTTGGTGTGGAGGGCCTGGTGTATCTGCATCCCCAGCCACGGCGGATTGTCCTCTCCCTCTTCAGAGGTGCGTCTGCCAGCCTGCCAGTCCTTCAGCAAGCTTGCTATCTGGTTTAGCAGTAAACGGCATCAATTTTGTGGCCGTATGCAAATTGCCTGGGAGCTGCTGACTTTTTGCCCAGGGCTTCTGGACACGGGGTGCCCGGCGAGCAGCGCCCCAGGCCCATGGGACCTGCTGTCAGGCCACGGTGGTCTGCGTTGCTTTACTCTGTGTCTGTTGCTCGGGGTCCTTCTGGATGTGACGATGTCTCAGTGGCAGCGTTTAGGTTTTATCCATGCGTGTGTTCTCGGAGCCGTGTGTCCTCGCCAAAGGGTTTATGGCCTCTTAAAGTTTGCGAGCCTCTGCTTTTATGACCGCTGCTTGTTGGAGAGCAGTGCTGCTGGGGAAATGATCCACTTGCCTTCTGCCGGGATGATGGATGAAGGGTGAGATTGCCCTCTTTTGCGGAGAGCTCTGGCACAGCCTGGGTGTGTGCGCCAGCTCTCCGGGCGTAGCTCTCTCTGGCACAGCCCGGTGCCACCAGCTCTCCGGGATGTTTGTGGCTTCACGCATCTGGACACACCCTTCCCGGGATCCACTCTGTGCTGCCCTTGGGGCTGGGCTGGTGCTGTGTTCCTGTGATTTGTCATACTGAAGCCCACAGCTCCAATGCCCTCTGAGAACTCCACGGTTGGAAAGGAGTCCTTTTTGATCCTCCATGACGGCGGCACAGAGGCCAGGAAGCACATCCTTTACGTCTGACGCAAATCCTGGCCTGGTGGAGTGTCAGAGTCTAGACTGAGTCTGTTGGGTGTCTTAGTCCATTTGGGCCACTAGAACACAGCACCATAGAGTGGTGGGGGGCCGGGGCTTATGAACAACAGAAATGTACCTCTCACAGTTGTGAAGGCTGGAAGTCTCAGATCAGGGTGCCAGCAGGATTGGGGGCTGGTGAGGGCCTCCTCCTCGTGAACGGCCATCGTCTTGCTGTGTGGTCCCATGGGGGAAGGGGAGAACGCCCGTCTCTTTAGCCCCTTTTAATGCACTGATCCCATTCCCAAGGTCTGCCCTCATGACCTCATCACTCCCAAAGGTGACTCCATCCCCTTGGGTCTTAGGCATCAGCATATGAATTTCGGGGTGACACATTCAGTCCCCAGTACAGAGTGACTGTCATCAAGACATCAGGTGAAGGGAGCTTGGGAGTGTGCAGCCGTGTCTTGGCCAAGTCCCATCTCTCAAGTTTCAAGGGAGCTACAAGCATAACGTGAGCAGATGGGAAACCAAGTGCCACTTGCACGTTAGTTGGGCCAGCGCGTGACACCCCTGTGCAGGTCTATCTCCTGGAACTGGGCCGGCGTGAGGGCAGCCTCCCTCTCTCCCCTGCAGCCACAGCCTGGAAACAGGATCTTCCCACCCTC
This sequence comes from Plecturocebus donacophilus, assembly GCA_004027715.1. NCBI lineage: Eukaryota > Metazoa > Chordata > Mammalia > Primates > Pitheciidae > Plecturocebus > Plecturocebus donacophilus. The sequence continues at coordinate 15,456 of PVKP010038188.1, forward strand.
TGAGCTGCTGCCCAGTGCTGGAGGCCGAGGCCAAGCACACTGAGGAGCATTGGCCAGAAGGAGAGAAGATCACAGTGGCCAGGCTCAGCTATCAGCCCTGTTTCACCAGAGGCTGAAACGTATTGCACCTGGCTTTCCGTCAAATGAACGATGACTCGCCCCCCAGCAAATGCAGCTCATTCTTGTGCTGCGTGAGACATGGAGAGAATTCCTCATCCTCTATTCCCCCGGAACAGACGGTGGAATCCTCCTGCTTCTTACGCTGCCAGTCCCTTCTATCCTTGCAAGATTATGGACATGGACGTTCGTTCCGCTCTTGTGCCCCTCATAGATCAGAACAGGGCACGAGTGAAAGCAAAGGACACACTTTACACTAGGCCAAAGTTCACGTGCTCCCTTATCCACCTGAGAGTGACACAGGGACCATTTGACAACATCACCCAAATATAGCACCGGAAAAACATCTCCCCTCCCATTTTTGTTTTATCAGAGAAACACCCAGCGAAGGAAAGCCCCTGAGCCTGTGATGGACATGTCATCTCCCCACTGCCCACCCATCCTTCACGGCTCTGCCTGTGACCTGGGAGCTGGACCCCATCAATATTTCTCCTTTGCCAGTCGGGAGGATATTAGGCTCTGCCTGTGGAAGGCAGTAGGTGACCCCACAAGGTGATAGCTGTAGAAGACACTTCCCTTTGGGATTCTGGTCCAACCTTCTTGGATTCTCAAGTCCACGTGCTTTCTTTGCTTTATGGTGGTAAAATAGATCCTGTAGCTCCAGATGTCACAGCTGGGTTGAAGGCAGAAAGAAGGGAGGTGGGAGCAGACGTAGATAAAGCTGGTTTTTCAGGATAAGAAAAAACCGTGCCCTCTAACAAACTTCATATTCCTCATTGGCCTTGGTCTCTTTCCTGGGTCTCTTGGAAGAGCTCTGAATCTCAGCCTTGGGATGGGAATGGGGTGCTCCTTCTCTTTCTTAGCTCTTTTGCCATCCACTCTCCCTCAGCTCAGAGGTAGCACCTGCCATCTGCAGACCCCAGGAAGTCCTCATTCATCCCCTTGAGTAGTTATCTACCTCCTGTTTCAGTTAACAGTTCTTCACATTAAATTTTTCTGATTCAAATTAACCATGGCAAGCTGGGCATGGTGGCTCACATCTGTAGGTTCAGCATTTTGGGAGGCCGAGGTGGGTGGATCTCTTGAGGTCAGGAGTTTGAGACCAGCCTGGCCAACATGTTGAGACCCTGTCTTTACTAGAAATATAAAAATGAGCCAGACTTGGTGGTGCATGCCTGTAGTCTCTGCTACTCAGGAGGCTGAGGCGGGAGAATTGCTTTGAATCTGAGAGGTGGGGGTTGCAATGAGCCAAGACTGCAACACTACACTCCAGCCTGGATGATAGAGACTCTGTCTCAAACAAAACAAAACAAGATGAAAAACACGGACTTTCTGCCTGGATCTTTTTCTTCTGCCTGGACCTTGACAGATGTTTGCCCCTCCCTTTATTACAAAAAAGTAAAGGTCCAGAATTTCTCTCCTTTTGAGACATTAACTCTTCAAAGAAATTATAGTTCCCACATTCCTTTTCCCCTGTTGCATATTGGGTGTGGTTGAATTGAACTGATTACGTAGACTACCCATTATACAGACCCAAGGGGGCTGCATCTTTCTGCTGGAGTTACGAGCGAGGAGCATTGAGGTCCAGGGCTGAGAGCTTGTCACGCCACCCGTCGAGACGGATCCAGTGCGATGGAACCATCAGAGACCTGGTGCCATAAGAAATGGAGAGCCCTCAGTCTCCCGGTGTTCAGCCTGGCCCCTTCTTCAGCGCCACAGTTCCACAAGCCGGTAAATTCCTTCTGGCCCTCGATGAGGGTGGCTGGTCGGGCTGCATTTCTGGCTGCTGGGAGGGTTGCTCCTGGATGCTGCAGGCGTCCTGGCTCTGGAAGGGGCTGATCCTTCACCACCTTCGGTTCCACGATGCCCAGTGGCTCCTTTTGGGTATCAGCCATTGCCCATTTAACCAGTCAGTTATGACAATTCCTGGGTCCAGTTGGAAAAATTCACCATCTACGCAGTTTGGGTTTTTGGGTTTGTCCTGCAGAGGAGAGATGGTGCAGAGCGGAGGTGGGTGCGGGTTCCGCGTCTGCCAAGCATCCTGTCAGAGAAAGCAGAGTTGATGAAAGCAGTGCCAATATGGTGCTCGGTGACAATTAGATTAAGACTCAAGTCACAGAAAACCAGCTTAAACGACCGGAATGCACATAGGTTTATTTTTCTCGTACAACCAGATGTTCAAGGTAGGCATTTGTTACTTATCATTGGCACCTGTAATCTGCAGTGCTCACTGCTCTACATCAAATGTTTGTGTTCCCCTAATTTGTATGTTAAAACCTAAGCTCCAATGTGATAGGGTTAGGAGGTGGGGGCGTTGGAAGGTGATTAGGTCATAACAGCAGAATTCTCTTGTATTTGATTAGTGCCCTTATTAAAAAAAAAAAAAAAAGACCACATATGCCAGCCAGGGTGGCTCTCACCTGTAATCCCACCACTTTGGGAGGCCAAGGCAGGTGGGTCACTTGAGGCCAGGAGTTCGAGGCCAGCCGGGCCAAAATAGTAAAACCCTGTCTCTACTAAAAATACAAAGATTAGCTGGGCATGGCGATAGGCACCTGTAATCCCAGCTACTCCAGAGGCAAGGCAGGAGAATCACTTGAATCTGGAAGGAAGAGGTTGTAGTGAGCCGACTTCGTGCCACTGCACTCCAGCCTTGGCAACAGAGGGAGACGCCATCTCAAACAAACAAACAAACAAAACACTGCAGGGAGCTCCCTCTCCTCTTCTGTCATGTGAGGACACAGTGAGAAGACGGCATCTATGAATCAAGAACAGGCCCTCCCCAGACACCGGATCTGTTGATGCCTTGACCTTGGACTTCTGACCTCCAGAATTGTGAGAAATAAATTTCTTTTGTTTATAAGCCACCAATTGATGGTGTTTTGTTTGTCAGCCTGCACAGACTAAGACAGTTATCCAAGGGCTTTTTTCCTTCTTGATGACAAAATAGATGCTGTAGCTCCAGACATCACATCTGGGTTGAAGGCAGAAAGAAGGGAGGAGGGAGCAGAACCAGCTATGTATATCCCTTTAATAAGGAAAGCACATGTTTTCCCAGGAATATCCTCACCCAACTTCCATTTAGTTTCACTGGCCAGAAATGGGTTATACAGCCACCTCTAGTTGCAAGAGAAGTTGGGGCAGCAAGGAACAGGATTGTCATGATTCATTATCTGGCAATGGGTGTGTAGCCACTGAGTGTAACAGGGAAAAGGACAGATGGATGTCATGTGGGCAGTTAGCAGGTGGCTTGCCTGAACTTATGTTTGAGACTGTGATATGGTTTGACTGTGTCCCCACCCAAATCTCATCTTGAATTGTAGCTCAGATAGTTCTCACATGTTGTGGGAGGGACCTAGTGGGAGGTCATTGAATCGTGGGGACAGGTCTTTTTTGTGCTTTCTTGTGATAGTGAATAAGTCCCATGTAATCTGATGGTTTTATAGAGGGGAGTTCCCCTGCATACGCCCTCTGTTGCCTGCTGCCATGTGAGATGTGCCTTGCTCCTCCTTGCCTTCCACCATGATTGTGAGGCTTCCCCAGCCATGTGGAATCGTGAATCAATTAAACCTCCTTCCTTTATAGTCGCTCAGTCTCAGGTATGTCTTTATGAGTGTGAGAACAGAGTGGTATAGAGACTCACATCTTCGTGTAGGACATAGATGCGCCTCACTTTACTGTGCTCTGCTTTTATTGCACTTTGCAGATAGTGGGTGGTTTTTTTTTCCCACAATTGAAGGTTTGTGGCAACCTTGAGTGGAACAAGTCTGTCAGCACCATTTGCCTACCAGCATGTGCTCGCTCTGTGTTGGCCTTTTTTTTTTTTTTTTAGCAGTAAAGTCATTTTTAATTAAGGCATGAACATTTTTTAGTCATAATGCTACTGCACAGTTAAGAGACTACAAACAGTGTAAACATAACTTCCATCTGTGCTAGGAAACCAAAAATCTGTGTGATTGACTTTATTGTGATATCCACATTGTTGTGATGGCGTGGGAGGAAACCCTCAGTATCTCCAAGATATGTCTGCATTTTAGACAGAGATTCGTTCAGGATACCATCTTTAGAGCAAACAGGGTCTTTTCATCAGCTGTCTAGTGTAAACAAAATTGCTTCTGCAAGTGACATTATTAGCATCCCAGCTGAGCAACCCTGTGGTTTGACCTTGGCTTGCCAGTGTAGAGAAAACTGCTGAATACCATGTATCCACCAGCTGTTCCCTTCCGAACGTGTGGGTATTTGGAAAGGAAAGAAAGCAGGTGGGCCTGAGGTTTCAGGATGAAGTTGAAGGCTTGAGGAGGGGAGTCCTCCTTAACAAAGAGCATCTTTTCAATACCAGGGAAGTTTGTTTTTCAGAAGGCCTTAGAGAGCAGAGGGAGAAGTGGTGGTTGCCCACGGTAACCGAGGCGAACTTTATTCCTGATTGGACGGGTTTGCGAGGAGGGCAGCGGAGGACTGCCTGCTCTGTTTCTAGGTAGATGGTTTTTTTTTAATTATACAAATGAAAAGAAACAAAGGAGTGGGGGATAAGAGCCCTTTGCGGAGGGGCTTTTTCTTTTCTCTGTTATTATTGGTTAGCGAGGGCTCTTTCATGTAAGGCTGATGGAGACAAGACCTAGTACCGGGTGAATGCTTCTCCTGCCATTTCCAAAACTGCAAACATTCAGATTTTGCCACCCCAGTTAAAGTTAGGTAGCAATTTATAAGAGGTGGAGTTTTAGTACGTTGCCACTGTATTCTCATAAATAAAACCTTTGGTAAGTTTAAAATAATATGCATGTTTATTTATATCTTTTTTTAAAAGAAGAACTATTAGCTGGCCCCTGAGTTTTCCGATTCTTCTGGCTTTGGAGGCTGGAGAGGGGCTGTCCCTTGGACACCACAGGCCACCTAACGGCCACTGTGTGCATCACGATGTCCAGAGGGAACCGGCTTTTTTCTCCAGGATGTCCTTGACAAATGAAGTGTTTCTTAGTGATAGACACATCAGCTGACGTGTGTGGCTCGGCCTGGCTCGCCCAGAATTCTGATTTTTGTTTCTCTGATTCCGTCCTCTTCACTTGACCGAGCCTTTGATTCGCTCCTTCATCATCATTCAGCAGGAAGAGCTGAAACCTCTCTCCCTGACAGCCGAGGGCTGGTCGCTTCAGCAGAGAGCTGGCAATTTGCAGGGCCGTGAAGCACCACTCCTCCCCCAGATAAGAGCTGGTGGCAAATGGAGCTGGAGAAAATAGAGCAGATTCCCAAAGCGGAGAATACGGGGCGAGATGGATGTGAAGCGTCCAGGAGCCGAGGATGCCCCCGCAGAAGTGGCTGCGGGCTGCACGGCGCCTCCTCGGGTGTAGCAGGGGTGGCTCGTGCTTCCCTCCTTCTGCAGGGCTGGGGCATGAGCATGGCCAGGTCTTCTCCAGGGAAAGACAAGCTGATCCTGCCAGTCAGTTCAGGGTTCTAGAATGTTCTTTCAGGAACTTGAGTTGTCTGTTTGTCTCGTAGGCAATTTGCCTTCTTTT
>PVKP010038189.1:0-21073 GCA_004027715.1 Plecturocebus donacophilus
CTAATTTTTTTTTTTTTTTTTTGTATTTGAGACAGGGTTTTACCATGTTGGCCAGGCTGGTTTCGAAATCCTGACCTCAAATGATTTGCCTGCCTCGGCCTCTCAAAGTGCTAGGATTACAGTCATGAGCCACCACACCCAACCTATACAGTTTTTAAAAATTAGCCAGGCATGGTGGCATGTACTTCAGGAGGCTAGTAGCTGGGATTACGGGCGCACGCCACCACGCCCAGCTAATTTTTTTGTATTTTTAGTAGAGACGGGGTTTCACCATACTGGCCAGGCTGGTCTCGAACTCCTGACCTCGTGATCCACCCGCCTCGGCCTCCCACAGTGCTACAGGGATGATCCACTGCGCCCAGCGTTAGTTCTATTTTAAATGGAAGCCAAAATATTCCCATGTATCATTTCTTGTTAACTGCAAAAACTGTACTCTAATTTTCTTTATTTATTGAGACAGGGTCTTGCTCTTTTGCCTATGCTGGAATAAAATGGCATGATCTTGGCTCATTGTAGCTTCAGCCTCCTGGGCTCAAACAATCCTCCAGCCTTAGCCTCCCAAGAAGCTGGAACTAGTGTGAGCCATTGCACCTGGCTAATTTTGTTTATTTTTTTGTAGAGACAGGGTCTCCCTATGTTGCTCAGACAGGTCTTGAACTCCTGGACTCAAGTGATCCTCCTGCCTCGGCCTCCCAGGGTTCTGGGATTATAGACATGAGCCACCTTGCTCCACCCTTTTAAGACCTTTTTTTTTTTTTTTTTCTGAGACAGTTTCGCTCTTGTTGCCCAGGCTGTGGTGTTGTGGTGCAACCTCAGCTCACTGCAACTTCCACCTCCTGGGTTCAAGTGATTCTCCTGCCTCAGCCTTTTGAGTGGCTGGGATTACAGGCATGCACCACCACACCCAGCTAATTTTGTATTTTTAGTAGAGACAGGGTTTCTCCATATTGGTCAGGCTGGACTTGAACTCCCGACCTCAGGTGATCCACCCTCCTTGGCCTCCCAAAGTGCTTGGATTACAGGCATGAGCCACTGCACCCAGTCAAGAATTTTAAATCGACTCAACTTTTTATCAAGTTGCATTGAAATGGTAATATGAATTAAATATATGTGAACTGGCCCTGTGCATTTTCTTTTTTTTTTTTTAATTGCCCCCCTGACCCCCTAGCTAGTGCATTTTCACACTGGTAGCATAATGCGGAAGTGAAGCCTTTTAACTTTGACTTAACCTTTAAAAAAGGTACCTACTGATAGAATAAGCTAAAAATTGTAAATCGTTGAAGTGTTTCCACTGGGTCCCAAAACTAGAAGTTCACTGAGGCCTCTGTTTCTGGCCAGGTGTCACAGGGAATCCTGTACTCTGGGCCAGGGCTATTCTAATCTTTTCTGTTTTTATTTTTTTATATATATAGTTGCATAATGCTCTGTTTTGAATATCTGCTTGTACAATTTGTATGTATGCATGTATCTTTTGTCCTGAGTTACACTATGACTCAGGGTTTCTCAACCTTGATTATTTAGGACAACATAATTCTTTGTGGGGGGTGGGGGTGGACAGCATCTTACTCTTGTTCAGACTGGAGTGCCGTGGCATGATCTTGGCTACTGCAACCTCTTCCTCCCAGTAGCTGGATAACCTCCGGAGTAGCTGGGATTACAGACATGCACCACCACACCTGGCTAATTTTTGCATTTTTTATAGAGACTGGGTTTTGCCATGTTAACCAGGCTGGTCTCGAACTACTGGCCTGAAGTGATCTACCCGCCTCGGTCTTCCAAAGTGCTGGGATTACAGGCGTGAGCCACTGTGCCCTGCCCTCACATAATTCTTTTGTGGGGAGGCTGCCCTGTGCATTTCAGAAGGTCTAGCAGCATTTCTGGCCCCTGCCCACTAAGTTCCACCAGGTCCCCTCCCACCAAATCATGGTGAGACAATCAAAAAATGTCTCCAGATGTTAAGAAATGTCTCCTAGGAAGAGGGTGAATTCCTTCCCAAACCCTCCCCACAATTAAGAAACACATGTATAGCTCCTCGAGGTTAGAAGCCATGTCATATAAATTCCTGTGTTCCCTGCCTAGCACATGGTAAGCATTTTCATTGTCCAAACAATATATTGGTTCAAGAAAATAATAAGCTATTTTTTTTTTTTTGAGATAATGTCTTGCTCTGTCACCCAGGCTGGATTGCAGTGACGTGACCCCACTATAGCTCAAACTTCCCGCTCAAGTGATCCTCCCACCACAGCCTCCTCAGTAGCTGGAACTACAGGTATATGCCACCGTACCTGGCTAATCTTTTTGTGGGGGGGTGGTATTTTTGTAGAAATGGGTTTTGTGCCCAGGCTGGTCTCAAACTCCTGGGCTTAACTGAACCTCCCAAAGTGCTGATATTATAGGCATGAGCCACCGAATCCAGCCTAAAATCTTTAAAGCACTTATTCTCTGTATTGTTTAAGGCTCTTTACATATAGTAACTCACGTAATCCTCCCAGCAACCCTCTGAGATATGTACTCCTATTGTGCTTATTTTACAGTCAAGAAATTAAGGCTCAAGGAGTTTAGGTTAGTTGCCTGAGGTCACCCAGCTGGAAAAAGTGACACCTGGGATCTGAAAAGTAACCCAGGTAGTCTGGCTACAGATTCTGGGCTCTCAGTCATTTTGCTGTGTACTGCTTCTAAATACAAAGAAAAGAATTAACTCATGACACTGCTTTCAGAAGGCCTGATGTTATCTATCTGCCCACAGAATTTGCATAGACAAACATATGGTAAAAATAAAATTTCCTGGCCAGGCGCAGTAGCTCATGCCTGTAATCCCAGCACTTTGGGAGGCTGAGGTGGGTAGATTATCTGAGGTTGGTAGTTGGAGACCAGCTGACCATCATGGAGAAACCCCGTTTCTACTAAAAATACAAAATTAGCCAGGCATGGTGGCGCATGCCTGTAATCCCAGCTACTCGGGAGGTTGAGGCAGGAGAATCGCTTGAACCCAGGAGGTGGAGGTTGCTGTGAGCTGAGATGATGCCATTGCACTCCAGCCTGAGCAACAAGAGTGAAACTCCGTCTCAAAATAAATGAATAAATAAATAATAAAAAACATAAAATTTCCCATTCTGCCACAAAAGATGATATAGTATAGCAAAGCATGTTGCTGTGTTGCTGAAATCTAAGTTATGTGAATGGCTGCATCCTAGTCTATCAAAAGGATAGACAGTAAACTAAGGTAACTAGTCCCTTGTTATTGGGCGTATTGGTTGTTGCTGATATTTTGTTTGAAACATAACTTTTTGAAATATTTACATGCAATAAAGTACATAATTTTAAGAGTACAGTTTGGTAAGTTTTGACAAATATATCAACCTGTGCTACCACTAACACATTCAAGATACTGACCATCTCATCACCTTTGTTCGTTTCTGTGGTAGATAATGTGCTGGAGCTGGCTAGTACCAGCTCGGGAGCCAAATATGTACATCTCTTCCCAAATCTACATTAGAAACATCGTATAAGAAGCTCAAAGTTGGTCATGGTGGGAGTATTTACACCACAGAAAGCAGTAAGTACCACAAATCCGGGCTTCCTTCCTTCCTTTTTCTTTGTTTTCTTTTTTTTCCTTCTTTTCTTTCTTTTCTCTTTCCTTCCTTCCTTCCTTTCTTCCTTCCTCTCTCTTTCTTTCTTTCTCCTTCCCTTTCCCTTTCCCTTTTCCTTTCCTTTCTTTCCTTTCTTTGTTGAGAACCAATTTAGCAGCACCATGACTTACACTCCTTTGCAGTCAACCCCCTCCATCCTACAGCCACAGTCTACTTTTGGATATTGTTTTATTTTGTATTCTCCAGAATATTATATAAGTAAAATCATACTGTATGTACTCTTCAGTGCTTCTTTTGCTCAATGTATTTTTGCAATTCATCACATTGTTGCACATAGTAGTAGTTCATTCCTTTTCATCGTTTTCCATTGCATGGGTGTACCAGACATTTCTTCATTCATCTGGTGATAGACATTGGGGTTGTTTCCATTTGGGGACTATTAGAAATAAACTTGTCGTGAACATTTATGTGCCAGTCATTGGATGGACAAGTTTGAATTATTCTTGGATAAATGGCTAGGAGTAGAGTTCCTGGGTCATATGTTAAGCTTATATTTTTATACAAGGAGCTGCTAACCTGTTTTCCAAAGTGGTTTGAGACAGGTTTTGCTGCGTTGCTCAGCCTGGACTGCAGTGGCCTACAGCCTCAACCTCCCCGCGCAATCTTCTTACCTCAGCACCCCAAGTAGCTGGGACTACTAGTGCATGCTACCACGCCTGGCTAATTTTGTTTTTTGTAAAGACAGGGTCTCACTGTGTTGCTCAGGCTGGTCTCAAACTCCCAAGAGTTCCAATCCTCTCACCTTGGCCTCCCAAAGTGCTGGGAATACAGGTGTGAGCCAATGCACCTGGCCAGTCTTTTTAGCTTTAGACATTCTAGTGGGTGTATGTATAGTGTTTCTCATTGTGTTTATTTTTTTAAATTGCCTTTATTTTGGTATAAGTTATATTCCAAAAAATGTAGGTTTTAAGTTTATATGCTAATCTGATCACCATCACAATCAAGATAGTGAACATTTCTGTCACCCCCAAAAGTTATTGCTTGACTTCCAAACGATTCTCCTCCTCCACCTGCTTCTCCAAGCAGCCACCGTTCTGTCCTCTGTCATTATAGGTTGGATTTGTCTTTTGTCTTTTTTTTCTTTTTCAAGGCAAGGTCTCACTTTGTCACTCAGGCTGGAGTGCAGTGGTGCAATCTCGACTCACTGCAACCTCTACTTACAGGGTCAGACAATCCCCCCACCTTAGCCACCTGAGTAGCTGAAACTACAGGAATGTGCCACCATACCCAGCTCATTTTTCTTTAATAGAGACAGAGTTTCATCATGTTGGACAAGATGGTCTCAATCTCCTAACCTCGTGATCCACCCATCTTGGCCTCCGTGCCTGGCCTTTTTTTTTTCTTCCCCTGAGACAGAGTTTTGCTCTTGTTGCCCAGCCTGGAGTGCAATGGCTCGATCTCAGCTCACCACAACCTCCACCTCCTGGATTCAAGTGATTCTCCTGTCTCAGCCTCCTGAGTAGCTGGGATTACAGGCATGCACCACCATGCCCAGCTCATTTTATATTTTCAGTAGAGACAGGGTTTCTCCATGTTAGTCAGGCTGGTCTCCAACTTGTGACCTCAGGTGATCCACAGGCCTTAGCCTCCCAAAATGCTGGGATTACAGGACTGAGCCAGTGCGCCTGGCCCATTTTTGTATTTTTTGTAGAGACAGGGTTTTTCTATATTGCCCAGGCTGGTCACAGACCCTGAACTGAAGTGATCCTTCTGCCTCGGCCTCCCAAAAGTGTCAGAATTACAGGCATGAGCCACCACGCCTGGCCAGATTTGTCTCTCTTTTTTTGAGATGGAGTCTTGCACTGTCACCTGGGCTGGAATGTGCTGGGATTACAGGCATGAGCCACTGTGCCCAGCCCAGGTTTGTCTTTTCTAGATTTTTGTATAAATAAAATCATAAAACATGTACTATTTTTATGTCTGTTGTCATTTGCTTAACGTGAGATTCATCCAGTTATTCCATGTATCACCAGTTTGTTCCGTTTTCTTGCTGAGTAATACTCTATTGTAGGAATATGCCAGAATTGGTTTAGTCACTCTGTTTATCGACATTTGGATTGTGTCCGGGGCTACTGTGAATTAATGCATTTTTGAATGTTTTTGTGTCTTTGTCTAAACATGTTCTTGCTTTTTTTTTTTTTTTGAAACAAAGTCTTACTCTGTCACCCAGACTGGAGTGCAGTGGTGTGATCTCAGCTCACTGCAACCTCTGCCTTCCAGGTTCAAGCAATTCTTCTGTCTCAGCCTCCTGAGTAGCTGGGGTTACAGGCACATGCCACCATGCTCAACTAATTTTTTTTGTATTTTTTTTTTCAGGGGGAGGTGCCAGGACGGAGTCTTGTTCTGTCATCCAGGATGGAGTGCAGTAGTACTATCTCAGCTCACTACAACCTCTGCCTCCCAAGTTCAAGTGATTCTCCTGCCTCAGCCTCCCAAGTAGCTGGGATTACAGGTGTCCACCACCATGCCTGGCTAATTTTTGTATTTTTAGTAGAGATGAGGTTTTGCCATGTTGGCCAGGCTGGTCTCGAACTCCTAACCTCAGGTGGTCTGCCTGCCTTGGCCTCCCAAAGTGCTGGGATTACAGGCGTGAGCCACTGTGCCCGGCTTTCTTGTATCTTTTTTTCTGTAGAGACGGCCCAGCTGGTCTTGAACTCCTGACCTTAAATGATCTGCCCGCCTCAGCCTCCCAAAGTGCTGGAATTACAGGGGTGAACCACTGCACCCAGCCTGGACATGTGCTTTTATTTATCTTATTTCCACCTAGGAGTAGAAATGCTAGGTCATATGGTATGCATGTATTTATGAGAAACTGCCAAACTCTTTTCCAAAGTTGCTGTTTTACTGTACATTTCTACCACAGATGTTTGAGAGTTTTAGTTGCTCCACATTCTCATAAACACTTCATATTGTCAGTCTTTTTAATTTTAGCCATTCTAGTCATGGTATTTCATTATGGTTTAAATTTGCATTTCTATGATGATTTAATGATGTTGAACATTTTTTACTAGTCTGTTGGCCATTTATCTATCTTATTTTGTGAAGTATCTGTTTAAATATTTTGCCCATTAAAAAAAATTGATCTGGGCTGGGTGCAGTGACTCACACCTGTAATCCCAGCACTTTGGAAGTCCAAGGCAGGTGGATCACCTGAGGTCGGGAGTTTGAGACCAGCCTGGCCAACGTGGCAAAATGCGGTCTCTACTAAAAATACAAAAATTAGCCAGGGGTGGTGGCACACCTGTAAGCCCAGCTATGGTGCCTAAAACAGGACAAAACAAAATCTAAACTTTAAATAGAGGATACATTTTCTCAGAGCTATAACTGTGTTGTGTCAATGAAATAAGAACAGATTGTTTTTTAAAAAGAACATTGGAGAATAGAACATCTAAAATATGTAACCATTAACTTTAATCAATGAGTTGGAAGATAAAATTGAGAAAATAGCTTTTTAAAAGAACCCCAAAAGCTGGAAAAAAATTTTTAAAAGCTAAAGGGCCCAGTAAGACTAATATTCAATCAAGAAGCATTACAGAGGGCTGGGTGCAGTGGCTCATGCCTGTAATCCCAGCACTTTGGGAGGCTGACGTGGGCGGATCACGAGGTCAGGAGTTTGAGACCAGCCTGACCAACATGGTGAAACCCCATCTCTACTAAAAATACAAAAACTAGCCACACAGGGTGGTGCACACCTGTATTTCCAGCTGCTCAGGAGGCTAAAGCAGGAGAATCACTTGAACCCAGGAGGTGGAGGTTGCAGTAAGCCAGATGGCACCACTGCATTTCAGCATGGGTGACAGAGTGATACTCTGTCTCAAAAAAATAAATAAATAATCATTACAGAGATGTGGAACATAGAGAAATGGAGGGAAAGCAATCATCGAAGGAAAAATTCAAGAAGTCATCTCAGACCTGAATGGCCTAGATTTCTAAAATGAAAGGCCCACTGAGTATACAACATAATGGATGAAAACGTTCATTCAAAGACATATCATGCAGTTTCAGATCAATGAGTTAACAGAAGATCCTAAAACCTTCTAGAGAGAAAAAGCAGGTCACATTCAAAGGAACAGCGATGAGAATGGCATCATGCTTATTAGCCATGCTGAAGGATAATGTAGGAATGTTTCCAGTGATTTATGATATAAATTACTTAAGGCCAGGTGCGGTGGCTCATGTGTGTAATCCCAGCACTTTGGGAGGCCGAGGTGGTTGGATTGCCTGAGGTCAGGAGGTCGAGACCAGCCTGGCCAACATGGTGAAACCCCATCTCTACTTAAAGTAGAAAAATTAGCCAGGCAAGGGGCCAGGATCCTGTAATCCCAGCTACTCCAGAGGCTGAGGCAGGAGAATCGCTTGAACCTGGGAGGCAGAGGTTGCCATGAGCCGAGATCACACCATTGCACTCCAGCCTGGGTAACAAGAGTGAGACTTCGTCTCAAAAATAAAATAAATAAATAACTTACTTAAATTGTTAATTCAGTAGAGTAAGCATATTTCCAGGTGTAGCCATATTTTCATTGGCCAAGGCCTTTGGGAGGCCAAGGCCAATGGATCACTTGAGCCTCAGGAGTTCAAGACTAGCTTGGGCAACATGGTAAAACCCCATCTCTACAAAAAAAAAAAAAAAAAAAAGGCGTGCGATTGGAGTCCCAGCTACTTGAGAGGCTGAGCACAGAGGATCACCTGAGCCCAGGGAGATCGAGGCTGCAGTGAGCCATGATCATGCCACTGCACTCCAACATAGGTGATAGAGTGAGACCCTCTCTCAAAAAAATCATAATAAAAATTTTCAGATACGTGACATCTTATTTCCTATCCATGTACCCTTTGTCAGGAAACTACTAGAGGACGTGGTGCACCAGAATAAGAGAATAAACCCAGAAACAGGAAGACATGTGATCAGGCAACAGGATATTTCAATATAGGTGAGAAATAAGAAAGTCTCTAAGATGATAATGAAGGGAAATCCTAGGGTGATAGCTGGCCTGGCTGCAGGCCTAGGGAACAATCAGTAAGGCTGGAGCCAGAGGACAGAAGCCTCCAGAAGGGAGATACCCAAGAAAGAAGATGCAATGAATACAGGAAAAATCTGCACTTTTAGCAAATGATAGAGAATAAATTCATGATTGGAACATAGAAAACTAAGCAGATAAGTCCTAATTTTGTGTTTATATATAATTGACTCCATGAGATTTTTTTTCCTCTTTTTTTGAGATGGAGTTTTTGCTCTTGTTGCCCAGGCTGGAGTGCAAAGGCACAATCTCAGCTCACAGCAACCTTCGTCTCCCGGGTTCAATCGATTCTCCTGCCTCAGCCTTCTGAGTAGCTGGGATTACAGGCGCACCACCACACCCAGCTAATTTTTGTATTTTTAGTGGAGATGGGGTTTCTCCATATTGGTCAGTCTGGTCTCAAATTCTCGACCTCAGGTGATCCGCCCGCCTTGGCCTCCCAAAGTGATAGGGTTACAAGCATGAGCCACCATACCTGGCCCAAGATATTTTTAAACTAACAAAGAAAGAAAACATAATCATAGTAGGCTAAATTTCTCAGCTGTGGATAATACCTACAGAAGCATAAACAGAGTATATCAATTTCCACCAACCCCAGCATAATATGGGCTTTCCTCTTTATGGTCCAAGGTCGCTGCTTCCTTTCTAACTATCCTGCCTGCACTCCAGCCTGCATGAGTCCTCTTTGTTCCAGCTATCCTGGGTTTCTTTTGGTTAACTAGAAATTGAATGAATGAAATTTAGTTAATAAATTGAAGCATTAAATTAATAAATGTTTGAATTAAAATGTTAGTCTGGGCATGGTGACTCATGCCTGTAGTCTCAGATATTCAGGAGGCTGAGGTGGGAGGATCGATTAAGCCCAAGAGGTGGAGGCTGCAGTGAGCGATTATTGTACCACTGCACTCCAGCCTTCGTGACAGTGGGAAACCCTGTTTCAAAAAAAAGCCAGGCTAGGTGTGGTGGCTCACGCCTGTAATCCAAGCACTTTGGAGGCCAAGGCGGGCGGATCACCTGAGGTCAGGAGTTGAAGACCAGCCTGACCAACATGGTGAAACCCCATCTCTATTAAAAATACAAAAAAATTAGCCAAACGTGATGGTGAGTGCCTGTAATCCCAGCTACTCGGGGTAGCCAAGGCAGGAGAATTGCTTGAACCCAGGAGGCAGAAGTTGCAGTGAGCTGAGTTCATGCCACTGCACTCCAGCCTGGGCAACAGAGGGAGACTTAGTCTCAAAAAAATTCAATAAGAGAATGGGTCTAAGCAAAACAGCTGTGGACAAAAGCATATGTATATATACATATATATGTGTGTACATGTGTATACATACGTGTGTGCATGTATAGATGTGTTTGTATGTGTATGTGCATATGTGCACGTATGTGTGTGCATACATGTGTATGTATAGATGTGTGTACATATGTGTGTGTGCATGTATATACATATGTGTGTGTATACATGGGAGAATGGAAGAGATGATAATAAAAACATCAACCACAGTACAGACCACAAGGATGTGGTAGTGCTGTGTAAGTGACTGAATGTTATATAACCAGCTCAACCTCCCGAGTAGCTGGGACCACAGACACACATCACCATGCTTGGCTAATTTTGTTTTGAAAGGGTCTCGCTCCATCCCCAGACTGGAGTGCAGTGGCATGATCTCAGCTCACTACAACCTCCACCTCCTGGGTTCAGGCAGTTCTCCTGCCTCCGCCTCCCAAGTAGCTGGGATTACAGGCACGCACTACCACTCCCAGCTAGTTTTTTGTGTTTTTAGTAGAGATAGGGTATCACCATGTTGGCCAGGCTGATCTTGAACTCCTGAACTCAGATGATCCACCCGCCCCCATCTCCCCAGTGCCGGGATTACAGGATGAGTCACTGTGCCCAGCCAACTCTGTGGCTAATTTTTAAATTATCCATAGAAACGAGGTTGTGCTGTGTTGCCCAGGTTGGTCTTGAACTCCTGCGCTCAAGCAAGCAATCATCCCACCTCAGCCTCCCAAAGTGCTGGGATTTCAGGCATGAGCTGCCGTCACCGGTGGTGATTTTTCAAGAAAAGCCAGTAATCTGGATTTTTATTTAAAATACCTTGATTTTTAAAAACTGGCATGTAAATTTTCAAGCAGATTGAGGATTTGTGACCTTCCCACACACTGGCCACATGAGAAAACAGAAATAAATAAATAAAATTTCAAAAAGATTTTGAAAGCATTGTATAGGTCAAGAAAAAATGCAAGTTTGCAACCTGTGGGGTGTAGTACTATGGAACATTTAGAGCAGTCAGTGACCTCTCTTTAGGGAAGAACTGTGTCTAGTTCTACTCAGAGCTAGCAAGAGGTTGTGGTAATGGGTGCTAAATCACATACCTATCTGGGCAGAAGCTCTGCCCTCCTATACTTGGGTAATGTTTCATATTTTGCAGGCAGAGAGGAAATGGCCCAAAATGAACGATTACATTCTCCACGGTGGCATGTCAGGGCTGCTTGCAGTGAACCAAGATCGCACCACTATACTCCAGAGGCCTGGGTGACAGAGCAAGACTCCATCTCAAAAAAAGAAAGAAAGAAATTAAGAGGCAAGAATGCTTTGGTGATTCTGCTCTGGTGGGTTTGAGAAGGAGGCAGAATGATCTTTTCTGGAAGCGGTATCGGGGATTTGGTGTAGAGCTGGGAACAGTGTGGACATTGCCATAAATGGTGTGATCTTGCTCCAAACAGCTCCATTCACCCCCAGGCTTCATAAGCCTAACACTGGAATTTCCAACTGAAATAAACTTACAACTTTTCCATCAGCTCCCTGGAGTAGGTCAGGGTTTTAGAGGGTATTTCATATTCTCATTTGGAGTGGTTTGAACTCTTGGGTTCTATTAAGAAAGCAGCACAACTTGTTATTACTAATAATCTTAGTAGTGTTCCTATAATGCTTTATAACTTAGAAAAGACTTTTTATTTGTATTCTTCTCATTTTGCTCCCTGGTAACTATGAGATAGCTGTTGTTATTCCCACTTTACAGATGAGGAATCTGATGTTCTCCCATTGTTTTTTAGTTAGAGTTCTGAATATTTTTACCTTTTTAGGAGAATGGAGTGTTTCCCAGGCTGGTTCTGAACTCCTGGGCTCAAGTGATCCTTCCATCCCTGCCTCCTTAAGTGCTGGGATTACAGATGTGAGCCACCATGCCTGGCCAAGTTCTGAATCTTTAACAAGGCCCAAGTTCTTACCTGTCTGGCCCTGGTCTACCTCTCTAGACCCCTCTTGTACCACTTTCTCAAGAGCTTTATTTCTGTTTTCCTAAGTTTTTTTTTTGAGATGGAGTCTCAATCTTGTCGCCCAGGCTGGAGTGCAGTGGCACAATCTTTGCTCACTGCAACCTCTGCCTCCCGGGTTCAAGCGATTCTCCTGCCTCAGCCTCCTGAATAGCTGAGGCTATAGGTGTGTACCAGCACACCTCGCTAATTTTTTTGGATTTTTGGTAGAGCCAGGGTTTCACCATTTTGTCCAGGTTGGTCTCTAATCCTGACAGGTGATCCATCTGCCTCGGCCTCCTAAAGTGTTGAGATTACAGGTATGAGCCACTGCAGCTGGCTGAGTATCCATTTTTTTTTTTTTTTTTTTTTTGAGACAGGGTCTTGCTCAATCCCCCAAGCTAAAGTGCAGTTGCTAGATCACATCTCATGTAGCCTCAACTTCCTGGACTCAAGTGATCCTCCTTCCTCAGCCTCCCAAGTAGTCGGGACTATGGGCACATGCCACCACACCTAGCTAATTTTTTTTTTTTCAGTAGAGACTGGGTTAGTCTTGAACTCCTGGGCTTTAGTGACCCTCCCACCTCAGCCTCACAAAGTGCTGGGATCACAGGCGTGAGCTACTGCACCCGGCCTATCCTGGATTTCTTTTGCTTTTTTTTTTGAGACGGAGTTTTGCTCTTGTTGTCCAGGCTGGAGTGCAATGGCACGGTCTTGGCTCACTGCAACCTCTGCCTCCTGGATACAAACAATTCTCCTGCCTCAGCCTCCAGAGTAGCTGGGATTACAGGCGCCTGCCACCACACCCAGCTAATTTTTTTGTAATTTTAGTAGAGATGGGGTTTCACCATGTTGGCCAGGCTGGTCTCAAACTCAGGACCTCAGGTTATCTGCTCACCTTGGCCTCCCAAAGTGGTGGGATCACAGGCGTTAGCCGCCGCACCCAGCCCTCTTTTGCTTTCTTAAATAGGTCTGCTTCTTTCTAGCTACCGGCCCATTGCACATGCTGTTTCTTCTAATAAGTACACTTTTTCCTCCTCTTTGCCTGGCTGGCAACTACTCATCTTTGAGGTTTCAGTGTAACATTTCTTCCAGGGAGACTTTCCTGAACCTTCAGGCTACTTTGAACTGCCTGATATAGCATACTAAACTTCCCACTCTGGAATTGGCACACTTAAAATTACTCATTCGGTATCTCTTGTCCCTGCTAGATCGTAAGCTCCATTAGGGCAGAGACCAAGTGTACCTTATTTGATACTGTAGCCTCAGTGCCTACTATAATAAGCATTTCCTTTTGCAGTAAAAGCTTTTGCAACTACTGTCTGCATCTGAATCCAATAGCCATTGAACAAATCCATCAGAACCTTGCCTTGAATACTGCACTCAGGTTTAATGCATTGGGATTTTTCTGACAAGGTTCTTCGATAACCAGAGTCTTTGGATCAGTAGCCAAAATGCACACCTGTCACATCAAATAGCAGCTTGTGAGGTTGGAGCACAGTGCCGCTATATTATTTGATAATGACTAGAAAAGGCTGGTCCTCTTCTCACCAGCCTTCTGTTGCTTCTGCGATGCTCACATACCAATGAAAATCTTTGCCCAGCATCTTACTGGGGATAGCCAAGGGTGGATCCTAAAGAACAGGGACATTTAAAGCTACCTAGGTTATTCCTGTCTCAGGTCTTTCCTGGGTTTAGTGCACACTTGGGTCATTTCTGGATGGATGGCACATTTGTTTTATTCGTTGAAAGCAGTGAGGTGTAGACCAAGTTAATGGGAGAAGCTTAGGAGTCAGGATGACAACACAGTTGCTCAGGCTGGCATGGCAGGCAACAGCAGATAAGCAAGCCCCAGTGGGAGGAACATGTGGCCTAATTTCAACATCGTCAGCAAGCTGAGGTCCCCGCACATTGGGAATCTATGAGAAGAGCACCCTCATCCCCTCTTTTTTCAAACCAGTCACATCTCACCAGAATCTTTGTGAAATTCATCATCATATAACTTCCTGAATCTAGTTAATGGTGATATTAACCAAAATTGTAGCTCAACACCCAGGCAACAGTGTATAGGATTGCAAATGTTAGTTCCAAATATAGTGCAGTTCACATCTCCAGTGAGGAAAGAACATTGAGTGGATTCATTACATGAGCCATTTAAACTAATTGAGCTAGGAGCTTAAAGCCACATTCTTCAAATGTGTGCACTCCACAAAACTGGCATTTAACATCAGGAAGTCAGGCTAGAAAACATTCATGAACCAATGGCTCTAAACAAGAAACACTTCTCAAGGTATGCATTTACCAGCTGTGACTGTTCACAAGTAGTCTTTGGTGATGAGCTTCATGACTTAGAGCATGGGTGAGCAAGGCACATTTAGCTTCATAAAGCAAAGACTGAAAACAGGGTGCTAGTTACATGGTCAGACAAGTGAAGGAGGCACAGCTTATCTTCATTACTAAAAATATTCAAAATGCATAGAGTATAAAAACAGGTGCGGTGGCTCACGCCTGTAATCCCAGTACTTTGGGAGGCCGAGGTAGGGGGCGGGGATCATCTGAGGTTAAGAGTTGAAGACCAGCCTGACCGACATGGTGAAACCCCATCTCTACTAAAAATATAAAAAATAAGCCCAGCATGGTGGTGCGTGCCTGTAATCGCAGCTACTTGGGAGGTTGAGGCAGGAGAATTGCTTGAACTCGGGAGGCGGAAGTTGCAGTGAGCTGAGATTGCACCACTGCACTCCAGCCTGAGCAACAAGAGTGAAACCATCTAAAAAAAATAGATGAATTTGTGAGAAGAGAGTCACTCTTTTTTTTCCTTCAATTTTTGGAAAATGAATACAACATGTATTACATTCATGAAAAAGAAAACATTAAATGAATAGAGGTTAGTGATATAATGTTCTCTGATGAACAACAATTTGTTAGGAGATTGGTAAAAATGTAACTTTTTTTTTTTTTGGAGACAGGGTCTTACTCTGTTGCCCAGGCTCTATAGTGCAGTGGCACGACTCACTGCAGTCTCCACCTCCTGGACTCAAGCGATCCTCCCACCTCAGCCTCCCAAGCAGTTGGGGCTACAGGTGTGTGCTACCACACCCAGCTACTTTTTTCAATTTTTTATAGAGACAGAGTCTCACCGTGTTGCCCATGCTATTACTTTCAATGATACACAAAAAATATACTTGCATATACTAGGTGTACCTCGGGGTGGTCCAATAGAACTTTCCTGAGTGATGAATGTGATTTTTATATATGCTGTCAAATACGGTAGCCACTGGCCTTATGTGGCTACTGCACAGTTGATATGTGGCTAGTGCAGCCAAGCAATATATATATATATATATATATATATTTTTTTTTTTTTTTTTTTTTTTTTTGAGGCAGAATCTCGCTTGTTGCCCAGGCTGGAGTGCAGTGGTACAGAGTGCAACCTCTGCCTCCTGGGCTCAAGCAGTTCTCCTGCCTCAGCCTCCCTAGTTGTTGGGATTACAGGCATGCACCACCATGCCTGGCTAATTTTTGTGTTTTTAGTAGAGATGGGGTTTCACCATGTTGGCCAGGCTGGCCTCGAACTTAAATGACCTCCTGCCTCAGCCTCACAAAGTGCTGGGATTACAGGCATGAGCCACTGCGCCCAGCCCCAAGCAACTTTTTATTTAATTCTAATAAATTTAAATAGCTGCATATGGCTAGTAGGTACTGTATTGGTCACAGAGGTCTTCCATTTATTTGTTAGGAGTAAGAAATTAAGAGTATCAGCAGGGGCAGAGAGAGGCCCAGGTTTGGTAGCCAAGGGATGTAAGTCATGCACTATTTCCTTGTTCATCCAATGGTCTGTCTACTCTGTTACTAAGAATGAACTAACAGGCTGGGCGCGGTGGCTCATGCCTGTAATCCCAGCACTTTGGGAGGCTGAGGCGGGCGGATCACGTGAGGTCAGGAGTTCGAGACCAGCCTGGCCAATGTAGAGAAACCCCATCTCTACTAAAAATACAAAAGTCGCTTGAACCCGAGAAGTAGATGTTGCAGTGAGCCGAGATCATGCCATTGCACTCCAGCCTGGGAAACGAGCGAAATTCTCTAAAAAAAAAAAAAGAATGAATTAAGGCTGGGCGAGGTGGCTCATGCCTGTAATCCCCAGCAACTTGGGAGGCTGAAGCAAGTGGATCACTTGAGCCCAGGAGTTCGAGACAAGCCTGGGCAACATGATGAAACTCCCTCTCCACAAAATTAACAAGTTAAATTAGAGGGTGTGGTGGCACACACCTGTAGTCCCAGCTACTTGGGAGGCTGAGGTGCGAGGATTCCTTGAGCCTAGGAGTTCAAAGCTGTAGTGAGCTGGGATCACACCACTGCACTCCAGCCTGGGCAACAAAGTGAAACCAACTCAAGAGAAAAAAAAAAAAAAAAAGAGGCCAGGCTCAGTGGCTCATGCTTGTAATCCCAGCACTTTGGGAGGCTGAGGCGGGCGGATCACCTGAGATCGGGAGTTCGAGACTAGCCTGACCAATATGAAGAAACTCCCTCTCTACTAAAGATACAAAAAACTTAGCTGGGTGTGGTGGCACGTGCCTGTAATTCCAGGTACTCGGGAGGCTGAGGCAGGAGAATCGCTTGAACCTGAGAGGCGGAGGAGGTTGCATTGAGTCGAGATCGCGCTATTGCACTCCAGCCTGGGCAACAAGAGTGAAACTCTGTCTCAAAAAAAAAAAAAAAGGAGAAAAAGAACTTTACACTTGTAACGGGCACAATATTAACTTCATCCTACCACATCCCTTTACATTCTGACTTTCGAGTGCTCTGCTGATAGAAGATGGAACCGACCTGTTAGAAAAGCAACAGCAATCATCCATTCTCATTCATCTCAAATATTGTAAGTGCTTTGTACTTTTTCTTATAAATTGTTTCTCTCCATCTCCCTTCTATTATTTTGTATTCTTGAGACTTCTTCCAAGAAGATTTATTTTTCTCCTTGTTTTTATTATTTTTGTTTGTTTGAGACTGGGTTTTGCTCTGTCACCCAGGATGGAGTGCAGTGGCACCATCATGGCTCCTCGATTTACTGGGCTCCAGTGATCCTTCTCCCACCTCAGCCTCCTGAGTAGCTGGGACCACAGGCAAGTACCACCATGTCCAGCTAATTTTTTTTTTATTTGTATAACTAGTTGGGGGTTTCATTATGTTGCTCAGGCTGGCCTTGAACTCCTGAGCTCAAGCGATCTACCTGCGTTGGCTTCCCAAAGTGCTGGGATTACAGGCATGCGCCACCACACCTGTCCCTATTACTGTTTTTGAGACAGGGTCTCACTCTCATCCAGCCTGGAGTGCAGTGGTGCAATCATAGCTCAGTGCAGCCTCAGCCTCCCGAGTAGCTGAAACTACAGGCACATGCCAACATGCCCAGCTATTGTTTTTGCTTTTAGTAGAGACAGGGTTTTATCATGTTACCAAGACTGGTCTCGATATCCTGATTGCAAGTGATCCTCCT
Organism: Plecturocebus donacophilus; assembly: GCA_004027715.1. Taxonomy (NCBI): domain Eukaryota; kingdom Metazoa; phylum Chordata; class Mammalia; order Primates; family Pitheciidae; genus Plecturocebus; species Plecturocebus donacophilus. The sequence goes on from PVKP010038189.1 coordinate 17,409, forward strand.
GCCTTGGCCTCCCAAAGTGCCAGGATTACAGGAATGAGCTACCATGCCTACACCTCCTTAACTATTTTTTATTTATTTTTTTGAGATAGGGTCTTGCTTTGTCACCCAGGCTGGAGTGCTATGGTGTGATCTTGGCTCACTGCAACCTCCTCCTGCTGGGCTCAAGCAATTCTCCTGCCTCAGTCTCCCAAGTAGCTGGGACTATAGGTGCGCACCACCACACCCAGCTAATTTTTGTATTTTTGTAGAGACTGTGTTTCACTATGTTGCCCAGTCTGGTTTCAAACTCCTGGGCTCGAGTGATCCGCCTGCCTCGGCCTCCCAAAGTGCTGGGATTACAGGCGTGAGCCACTTAACTTTAAAACTATAAGCTAATAAAAGGAAGAAAATGTCCAGATTAGCACAAATAATGCAAGGTAATCAGTGCCCTATTAAGAGTTGCCCAAAATTGCAGTATAATGTAATACACCTGTAAAATTTGTCAAATTGATGATGAAGGTTAAAGTTCGTTAGAGTAGGGGTAAGGGGCTGTCTCAGAGGACCATACTGGTACTGTCAACAAAACCATGGCAAGGATTATTTTTTTCTTCTGGTAGTCATCTTAACTGATATATAGTATATCTACTGTTAGCTGCTACAACCTCCCTGAGAAAGCACAGATCATGATAGTAAACTATGCTTATTCTCTGCTAATTCCTCATCAGTGTTGGAAGCAGAAGCTCAGTAGTGAAAGCTACAGCTGCCAGAGACTTGCAGTGGTCACAGGAGAAATCAGAGTTCTTTATAAATGGCAGTAACAGGCCAGGTGTGGTGGCTTAACGCCTGTAATCCCAACACTTTGGGTGGCCAAGGCGGGCGGATCACGAGGTCAGAAGATCAAGACCATCCTGGCTAATGCAGTGAAACCCCGCCTCTACTAAAAATAAAAAAAAATTAGCCAGGCCTGGTGGCGCATGCCTGTAGGCCCAACTGCTCAGGAGGCAGAGGCAGAAGACTCATTTGAACCTGGGAGGTAGAGGTTGCAGTGAGCCGAGGTTGCACCACTGCACTCCAGCCTGGTGAGAGAGCGAGACTGTGTCTCAAAAACAAAACAAAATAAAAAAGTAATAAATGGCCGTAACAACTCACTTGACTTTCCTTCATCTGACATAGTCACCTGTCATAACATTGGCTATCAAACGGGTAGAACAACCAGTCCTCTGATTTGGTTTCCTAGGGAAGGCAGTTGTTTAGTCCAATGTCTTGTTAACATCAAGGCTCTTATTCTTGCATTTGAAACCAAACACCTTAGTCACTTTGCTTGCATCAGGGTTGGCGCAAGAAGGTATGGTCCTTCTTGGGTGGGTATTTTGCATTGTCGCAAATAGTCTTATTTATAAAAAACGAACCCTGAAATCCTAAAACTAGTATCTAGTAAAAGGAAGAGATTCAATTCTATCAGGCAATTTATTACTCAGTCAAGAATGATGCTGTAAGTATAGATTCAGCAGTACAAACATATTACCAAAAGCTTGCTTTTATTTATTTTTAAATTAATTTATTTTTTTGAGACAGTCTTGCTCTGTAGCCCAGGCTGGAGTGCAGTGGCGTGATCTCAGCTCACTGCAACCTCCACCTCCTGGGTCTGGGTTAAGCAATTCTCCTGCCTCAACCTCCCGAGTAGTGGAGATTACAGGCACTCATGACTATGCCCAGCTAATTGTTGTATTTTTTTTAGTAGAGACGGGGTTTTATCATGTTGGCCAGGCTGGTCTTGAACTCCTGACCTCATGATCCGCCCACCTCTGCCTCCCAAAGTGCTGAGATTACAGATGTGAGCCACTGCTCCTGGCAATAAATTATTTTTTTGAGAAGGAGTCTTGCTCTTTCGTCCAGGGTGGAGTGCAGTGATGTGATCTCAGTTCACTGCAGCCTCTGCCTCCTGGGTTCAAATGATTCTCTCACAGCCTCCTGAGTAGCTGGGATTACAGGCACACACTGCCACACTGGCTAATTTTTGTGTTTTTAGTAGAGATGGGTTTTCGCCATGTTGGCCAGGCTGGTCTCAAACTCCTGACCTCAGGTGATCCACCTGCCTTGGCAAGTGCTGGGATTATAGGCATGAGCCACTTCACCCAGCCCACTTGCTTTTAATGACTTGCTAAAAAACAAAAATAAAAAATGTTAGGACTTACATGTGGCTTCATGACATCTTTCTGGTAATTCTGGTAACTTTTGGGTACACATTTCTCCAAAACAGACTTTGGAGAATCTATTTAGAGCTATAGAACTCCTCTTAATTCTCCCCAAATTATACACAACAGATTTATTCCTTGCTCCCTAAAGCCTATCCTTAGAAATTGCAAGTTGAGAATTCACCCACCACTGCCCACTGTTCGAAAAGGCTTTACTGATTCTCAGTAATGAAAATTAATATAAAACTCTCCATAGGAGGCATTAACATATTTGTGTTTCTTCCAAACCTTCTGATTTCCACTAAAACTTGTAACCAAAATGTATTAGGAAAAAAATCATTAAGCTTTAACGCTATTGCCTGGCTCAGTCTAACTGTATGATCTTTTAATTGTGGAAACATGGCAGTTCCCTGGAAGACCACAGCCTTTGGAGACTAGCAAGCCTGGCTTGATCACTAGCTCCGATAGTTATTTTGCTGTATTGATTTATCTAACTTTTCTGACTGTGCATTCTCATCTGTAAAATGTATGTATGACTTATGATAGGGAGCTTTTTTTTGTAGAGATAGAGTCTTGCTCTGTCACCCAGGCTGGAGTGCAGTGGCACAATCTCAGCTCACTGCAACCTCTGCCTCCTGGGTTCAAGCAATTCTCCTGCCTCAGCCTCCCGAGTATCTGGGACCACAGGCGCACACCACCATGCCCAACTAATTTCTTTTGTATTTTAGTAGAGACAGGGTTTCACCGTGTTGCCCAGGCTGGTCTCAAACTCCTGAGCTCAGGCAATCCCCCTGCCTCGGCCTCCCAAAGTGCTAGGATTACAGACGTGAGCCACCATGCCTGGCTGATAGGGAGCTATTTGAAAGACAAAACATCTGACACAGAAAAGGCTGGATTAAAACCTTGAGAGACCCAAAACAGCAGGGTTATTGTGCCCAGATTGCTCAAGATATTAGTAGGAAAGAGAACACACTCAAACTGAGTAATGTTTAGGGACTATTTATAAAGACATGGACAGAGTTCAGGGAAACCAGCAAAGAATAATGGTGTACTACAGGGATGGTAATTGAGTCCACCACCTTTTTTTTTCAGGCAAGAGTCCTGCTCTGTTGCTGTGCCATAATCTCAGCTCACTGCAGCCTCCACCTCCCGGGTTCAAGCAATAATCTTGCTTTAGCCTCCCAAGTAGATGGGATTACAGACATGCATCATTATGCCCAGCCAATTGTATTTTTAGTAGAGATGGGGTTTTGTCATGTTGACTAGGTTTATCTCAAACTCCTGACCTCAGGTGATCTGTCCACCTCAGCTTCCTGAAGTGCTGGGATTATAGACATGAGTGACCCTGCCCAGCCTGAGTCTTCCTTTCTTTTTTGGAGACAAAGAGTTTCGCTCTTGTTGCCCAGGCTGGAGTGCAATGGCATGTCTCAGCTCACTGCAACCTCTGCCTACCAGGTTCATGCTCTTCTCCTGCCTCAGCCTCCTGCGTAG